>ML683546.1:0-16145 GCA_007922195.1 Podocnemis expansa | reverse complement strand
GGGGGGGGGGGACACAGTGCTGGAACCCACGATCCTGATGTTAAGAGTTTGCTGCACAGATGCACACACGGAATAAAGAGCAGTTTATGGGGGGGTGGGATCAAGGGGAAGTGGAGTACACAGTTATCCTTTATGCCTAGAAGTTTTGATATATGGAATGCCTGTAGCTCAGTTGGTAAAATAACAGATTTGTAATCACAGGGTCAAGCCTTGGGTTGGTTTTTTTTTTTACCTTCTGGCCTGTTGCTCCTTAGGGAAGGGTTAAACTGGGAAAAAAATATATAGCAAACACTAATAAAATGAAGGAAAATAAAGTATACTGTGATCAAGATTACTAATAGTGACCAAGTAAGTAAAACAAATAAAGGGTCACATTTGAACTGGCTAGGAACAATTTAGGACCATTTTTTTAAAATTGTAAAATGGGCTGCTGCGCAAAATGAAAAATGAGAGGCAAGTTAACTGCTTTCACTTTAACTTTGTGTTTATTCATTTTGGAAAACCGACAAAGGCAGACAAACAGGATTGAAGAACCGATGAGCCAAAACGTTACATAAGCGTAGAATACATTCAAATTATTAATAAAAACAATTTAAATAACATTAATTTTTCATTGTTCTATATTTTTCAATAATTTCCATCATGTGAAGTTGCACAAAAATTTTAGTCAGAAAAAGTTTTGCACACGGGTTCAAAATTTTGCACACAAGCCATCAAACCTTAGAGGGAACATTGCTAATGAGTGTTTGCAATGGAGGATACCACTGGTGGTCTTCTAGCCTGCATAAACTTCAGGATCATTTCCATGGCACATGAAGATACATAGGCCACAACTACGCAGGCAGTGGCAAATTCACCATCATCAGATCAATCTTTGCAGATTGATTTAGCAATTTATTAAGATCAACTAAATCAATTTGGAGATTGACTTAATAAAACCACCTCCTCAAGTGACATAGCTTTCGGTCGATAGGAGTGCTTTTCCTTTTGACGTAGCACAGTGGAGATGCCACACTGAAGGGGAATTAAGAAGTCAGCAGGACTTACACAACTACTGCTGAATTTCACCAGCAGTGTAGACCAGGACACAGTTTTGTTTTTAGGGACCTTTGTTCCTACTATCCACCAGAACAATCAATATCTATCTGACATACAACTTTGGGGCCTACACTAGGAATGCAGGGGCTCTAGAAGTTCATCCATGCTGAAGATTCTTACTAGGATACACAATAAAAATGTCATAAAATGAATTCACAATCCTAACTACTGAAAATCTTCTGTGTTGTCTGATCCTCGCTAGCAAATGATACAGGAGGGAGGGAGAGCACTCCTTTGTACAAGGCTCCCAAAGATTTATAATCTGTAATATATATGTACAATAAGTTCAAAGAGCATTGCTAGCAGCATACTACACTGTGATAAATATTTTTATGGAGATTTTTTATAGGGTTTTATAAAAACGTCTGACCCAATCGTTGATTTAGTAGAGCAGTTAAAACTCAAAGGAATTGCTCAGATTAGCTTTTCGAGCCATCTAAAAAGTTTATGTATTCTAGGCTTCCCAAGAAGCTCACCCTTTGGTAACTTTTGGCAGCAGCTAGAAATTGCCTTACATCACCTAATCAAGAGTGTTATAACTCTAGATCTGACTTCAAGGCCCAAAAGGCGAAGTAAGTCTAGATGTGAAAACCTGGGCTCTTTTTATCTTCCTTGTGACAAAGAGAGAGTGCTAAATGATAAAGTTCTGACGTAGTGCTGCAGTGCCAGCCAGGATCTTCAGCCTTGGTGAATTTCCTTGTATGTGGGGATTTCAGTCAGAGCCTTAATGCTACTAAAATGGATCAAGCTGGATGGTTGGTGTTTTTTATGGATACTGGAATTCCCTGAATTGTTAAGCATGCACTGACTTTCACACCTTGTGAAGTTTAATATAATGCCAAAATGTTTCACAGTGGGAACACAATTTAAGGTCATTCTTTTGACTTTGTAAATAATTTAACAGTTTCAGGGTGTCTGTGAATTGGTCTGCAAAACCTCTCTTAAGAAAAATTATATTGAAGCTATATAACAGTGATATGAAAAGGGTAGAAAGGTAGGAAATACAAAGATGCATTTTTTATCTTACTCAGTAGAAATAAATATGTAATGAGAGAGAACATTTGGAGAGGATTTACTGAATGACATAACGGTGCAGTGTAGTTTGTTACATTAATACACAAGAGCTGTCTTCATAATGTCTGGGTTTTTTCACACATTCTTTTTTATTTAAATGATCTTCTCTTTGTCCTGAGATGTGCACATTACTTGTGTTAATCTTGACTATCATTCTTTCATCGTGCATAAGCACATATAGCTATATTTTCATGTAACTGCAGACAATATGTGTAAATTGTGTGTATTTGTGCATGTCCAAAAGTGTTAATTATTTACTTGGAACTGTTCTTTGAAGATATATAGCCGCAGCAGAGCTATAGTATGAAGTCCATCTCAGTGGAACTCCCATGCTGTTAGCTTTTCAATGCATGCACTTGTTCCCACAAAATAGACTTTACTTGTAAGCTATCGGCTAACCATCAGATGATACCAACTTTCAATTATTACCATTGGAACAGCATTAATATTTACAACAATATTAACAGTGATGAAATTAGATTAGAAGATCTGGCTGCCTTTGTGAATTGTGATCCAAGAATCTCTTGATGCTAACTGGCAGAAGGCACTGGGATACAGCAGTGTCCTGAGTTCACCAACAGAATGTCAAGTAAGATCTCTAATGAAAACCTGTGAAACTCTGGTCATCATAACTATTTCAAATTGTCTGTATGGAGAATATGTGCAGAGTTATGTAGCTTGCATATTAAAAATTGTGTTCTCTAGACCTGTAGTTAGAAACAAGTCACTCCAAGGCACTGTGTCGGGATAATTTCTTCCAAAGAGGAGAGACTTATCTCCATGGAGGACTATTGTATTTTGTATGTCATCCAGTAGGTGTCTATTAGCATTCTAAGTCAACTGCTAATAAAAGCTGATAAGGATCATGGGAACTGAAGTGGGGATGTCAAGAATTAAAAGCATGAATTTCTCTAACTTGAGCTAAAGAGTCAGGTTCCATATCTGGAGCTTAACTTCTGTGGAGCAGGCAGAGAGGAGGACATACAACACACACTAGCCAGTGGCTTACCCTGATGTTGCGCTCAACTCTGAACTTCATATAGAGTTTTTCTTACAACTTTTCCTTCAAGATTAGTATGCAATTTTAGCACATTCTTGGAATTATTAATTGTACATTCCCAACTATACATTATGTCAGTGAGTGCTGTTAGATGGTTAAAATTTGCCTCTGTTTCTTAAACACATGGAATATGTCAACATTTGGGGGCTCTTTGAAGTTGACTTAACAAGTTTGACTTTAGGTCGACTGAAAGTTAACCTTGTTAAGTAGATTTCAGGGTATGACTACACTGGAGACGACAGTGTAAGCATGGGCTGGGCCCAGGTCTAGGACTTGTCCTGCCCCTGGGTCTGATCTGGCTCCAGGGCCCAATCTGGCCCCAGTCGCAACTAGCAGGCAGCTGGTAGCTGGCTCCGGCCCTGAGCCACTTGCCGCAAGTGGCAGGCAGCTGGGAGGTGGCTCCAGGCCCCTTGCCACTTGCAGCAAGAGGCTCGGGGCTGGACTGGGCCCCCCCTGGCCAGATGGGGACCTAGGACAGGGTCGGGGCCTGGGCCCCAACGCTGCCTGCCCTGTAGAGTCAACTTAATGCTTAAGTTGACTTTTGGGGCTGGTGTTATTAAGACAACTTAAGCAAATGCTTAAGTTGATTCTAAATTTGGCCAGGGAGTGCCTTAGGTCAACTTAAGGCAGGTTAAGTCGACCTAAGGCTTCATTGTAGACATACTCAAGGAGAGCTACAGCTGAACACAAGAATGAGTCCTTCACTGGCATTCATGTGGCAAATTACTTCTATAGAAGACCATGATTTTATGTGGCCCCAGACAATGACAAAAGAAAATAAGGAGCTCCGTTATTGATGAACTACAGCCCTAAATATACCCATTGATAGTAAAACAAAAAACAAATCTGGTGGCACTTTTAAAGACTAACAAATTTATTTATTACATGAGCTTTCGTGGGAGAAAATCTCACATTGTCAGATGCTTTGAAAGCAAAGCATTGCCACCAGCCTCTCTGTTTGTTTTGCTGGACTAGACTAACACAGCTAGCCTTTGGATTTTGGTAGTAAAATGCATTTCCAGGCTCTAACTTTTCAAGAATGAAACCTCTGTGCATGTTGTGAGCCACTTTACACATGTTACTTGCTGAGCTTATTTATGTTTTGGAAGCAAGAACAGAGTAGTTGGTACAATTCATCTCTTATTCACCAACAGTTCACTAGTCCACAAATATACATTTTTATATGGATTTAAATTATCTTCTATTAACAGTGAAGGAAGATAAAGTGCCTGAGCAGATTTTTAGATCTCTTACATGCTTTCAATACTGTGGAGCCTTAGATTTTATTGGTAGGTGTGAGGCCACTAGGTGAAGAGGATGAAATCTTTTAGAGTTTGTTAATTTCTGCTGAGATGCCCTAAATATTTCTCAGAGATCTCTGATGGGTGGGCAGTTGGGTTCATCTTCATTTCTTTTCTGTGTGCATTTGAGACTATTTGGAAAAATCAGGCTTGATCCAAAACACCCTGAAATGAATTCAAAGTCCCAGTAACTTAAGTGGGCTTTATGTAGACTGACTGAGGAAATGGGGGCTCCAGCATATACATATACGGTGTGCTGTTAATGTTTACTCCTCCTTACCGTCACACAGGGGTTAAAGTAAGGGGAAATGCACTGGAATGCTGTTCTGGGGCCCACTATTTTTAGGGGCTCAGCGTTTTGGGGCCCCGAAAAATAGAATGTGGAGCCGGAACGCTGCATTCTGGGGCCCACCATTGAAAAATAGCAGGTCACAGAATGCAGCGTTCCATGTCTGAGTGCTACTTTTAGGGGCTGAACACTGAGCCCCTAAAATTAGTAGGCCCCTAAAAATAGAACGCTGGGACCCTAAAAATAGAAGGCCCCAGAGTGGCATTCTGCCATGTTCTGGTGGGTGGAGGTGGGGGACTGGGGTAGGCTAGGGGCATTACTGGGGGGCTCAAGCTCCACCCCAAGCCCCTCCCTTTCCACTCCCTGCCCCCAACGTGGGGCCTGCAGCATCAGCCCCAGACGTGGCACCGCCGGGACCTGGGGCTTACTGCCCCCACCTCCCCAGCCGCACTGCCAGTGAGTGTGGGGTCGACTGGCTCATGCTGGGCGGGGGGTGAGCCACTGGCACAGGAGGGGCAGGAGCTGGAGTCCCAGGAGGCCCACCGGCATGGGAGCATTCTGGGGCCTCCCAAATTATACTTTTAACCCCTACCATCACATCATATCCAGCCAATGCAGTAACACAAATAGCGAAGTGCATTTGTAAAATTGGAAAAGAGATGTGGGTAAGGTTTAATTGACATAAGATTGAAGTGAAGTGTACTTGAAAAGCCTCCTGGGGAGTGAGGATAGTATCTGCATTCTGTCAGTGAACTGAGCATTTGTTGTCCAAGTTCACAGTCTTTCTTAGGACTATAGACCAAGACTACTGTGATAAAATCATATAGTAGCCCATTGGCAAAGAAAACCACCTTTGCTTTCAAAGCGGACCTTGCTAACATCATTCGTGCCAATCTCAGTTCAAGAGAAGGTCAGGTGTGCTGTATATTAGAACTGCTCAGAAACTTGAGTGCAGAATGTAGCACCTCCTGGTTGAGTGGTGTAGATACCAAGACTTACACAACACCAGTACACCAGGAGTTACAGTGGAATCAAATTATTTCGTGTGTTAAGTGCATGCTGCTGTGTGTACCCTGGAAAGCTCTGAATGATTTGGGACAAGTTACTGCATGAGGAACTCTCTCTCCTCTCTGAAAACACTTCTATATCTGGGGATAGCTAAGGCAGTTGAGCTGGAGGTGCTTTGATGGAAACAAAGGGAAGGTGGTGGGAGAGCTTTTCCTTGGAGGGGCTTTTGGCTCTGGATTCAGAATGCTTTCCTCTTGGTCTTCTAGAGTTTGGATTCATCAGTCTTTTGGAAACATTGCAAGGCCCATCTTTTTCCTTACAGACCAGGGGTGGCCAAACATATGGAACTCAAGAGCCGCACAAGTTGATTATTAAACCTTTGAGAGCAGCAGTGAAGCATATAACCACGTTTTTACCTACTCCAAAATTACTAAGCTTAAAATTCATTGTGCACTTTAACTGTATTGTAAAAATGGGGCAAATATTGATCCACTGATGTCAGAGTCTAATAATTATCTAAGATTACCATGAAACTAGGCCTGTACAGTAAAAATTTAGTTGTTGCTAGATGTAGAACACTACAGGCTTGTGGCAAGTTTTTTTTTAAATCTGGGCAGTAACTTGTCAGTGCAGCAGGTAAAAGCTCTCTGAGATGCTGATCTCTAAGTATTGCACAATGTTTTGAATTTCATTGTGGAATATGGTGCTTCACAGAAGTAACTTGTGCCAAAAATTGAAAGTAATCTATGTTCAGTTTTATACTTTTCTCCTTTGTGTTTTCATTTCTTAGTATTCCACATCATGTTTAGGACTTGTAAAACATGATTTTATTTTAACGAGTAAGCTGCATTAGGGCCTATGAGAAAATCTAAATATGCTATGGCTTTTCTGACCATGTCATGCTTCTCTCCCCAACCCCCCCGTTGCTGCTTCCCTGCTGTCTCTTACCATGCTGCTGCTTCTCTGCTCTCCCCAACCATGCCACACTTCTGGCTCCCACCCCATCCTGGCACCTACCATGCCCCCACTTCCCTGCCAGTATTTCTGCCAGTAAACTTATTCACTAAAATACTCATGGACAGTGAAGACAAAAGGTCTGAGGACTCAGACACAATTAATTTTAAAATGAGAGTAATAGTAAGGGAAAATACTGCTCTCATCTTAATCCTGTGAAGAGATGCACCCAGGGACACCTTTTCAACTGTTCAGAATCACAACAGATCAATCAGAATTTATGGGGACAAAGTGCAAGATCAGAGCCTGTTTCAGTAAGTGCTTTGAAGTCCTTGCACAGAAGATACTATAGAAAAAATCCCATAGAGTTTATTCAGTTTGGAGTCAGGCCCTGTATAAATTCTAAATATCAATATTTGTTTTTTTATAATACAAACTAAAATCTTTATTGGTGAGAGATTTTTTTCAGAAAGTTTACAACACAATTTTCCATCCTCAGCCCTTCACAATTACTCTCATCTAATGGGCTCAGATACCCATAGAGTCATTCATGAAGACTGCACTGAAATATAAATGGATTTTGACTACTGGTATACAAAAAAGGAGAATTAATCCATGTTGAATGCTATTTAATCAGTAGAAGTATAGTGCTGCTATTGAACTTTGCAGGGAATGCAAATTATCTAGGCAATTGACTTAGTTATATTAATTAAAATTTTCTTATAAAATAAATGTGCTAGCAGTTCCTTCTGCAAACAGATGACATTCTACTGATGTCTCAGGCACACTTGTTCAATGGACTTAAGGAATTTTTTCTCTAAAGCCAGTTTTCAGTAGTGGTGGTTTATCTTATGTCTAAATCATTTTGCATGCTGAAAATGAACCATGATCCATAATAAGTACTTGTAGCATTCTTTAAATAGAGGGTTTTTTAATAACCTTTTGACAGTAGTCAGTGGTTCTGGATGTAACACTTGTGCCAATTTTCAGTCATTTCTGATTATTCTTATTTAATTCTCAAAATAGAAATACAAGAGAAATAATTTTGCATTATATTACAATATCTGGAAATGCTAGGTGATTTTTAAAAAAGCAAATTAATTTACAGTTGCTTTTCAGGTTTCAATTGCTAATGATCATCCCTTATCTGTAGTTCATTGTAGACCTGTTCTTGAGCAATTTATGTTGCCAGTTTTAAAAATATTTACCCAAAAACAATATCAAAAAAGAAAAGTATTTAAAAAATCATGCACTGATGTAATTAAAGACTGTATCATAATGCGCACAGACAAGGAGGGTAGAAATTAATATTGTGTGGGTAAACTGTAGAATCTGGCACTTACTTGCTCTGAGCGCTTGCCTTTCCTTGCTGGCTCTGACAATGCTGCCCCTCCCCTCCCAGCTCTCACCACGCTGCTTTTTCCTGCAGCTCTCACAAGGCTGCTCCTCCGCTGCCAGCTCTCACCCTGCCGCTGCCTCTCTGCTGTCCCCGATCACTGCACATTTCTCGCCCCTGGCTCCGGCCATGCCGCCCTTCCCTCCTGCGCTCTCCCCGGAGCTGCAATTTTTCTTTAAAGAGCCGCATGTGGCTCACAAGCCACAGTTTGGCCACGTCTGTTATAGACATTTGGGTTGGACAAAACTTCATGGGTGATGGCAGGGGTATGGGGACTTAAATGCTTGAATTTACTAGTGGGAGAGTCTTTAAACTGGAATTTTGCCATTAGGAGTTTAGAGAATCGAATTAATATATAGTTCTGGATTTGGGGAGGTATCTAGGCCTCTGAACATGGTGGGACACAAGAGAAATAAAAGTAAGTAAATGCTTTCATTTATTGATAGTCACAGTGCTCTGGCTAGCTCAATGTCTCCTTTCTGTCAAAGAACAAGGAACATAAACAGAGCATTGGAATATGTTAGAAAGGAACCCCTTCAAACCATGGTTTTATTTTTAGCCTGTTCTGAGTTTGATGCACTAAAGATGCTTTTGTGCCCATGATTACTGCCTAGTATTAATGTCTTGGGTGTAGGGTGTCAAATCCATAACTGTTAAGTAGGTTGAATATACCTTAGAATTTAATGGATTGATATCAGATACCATACTGGGCACATTGTGAGACCTTTCTGTGAACTACACAACCATGATTATTTTGTGTGGAGAAATATAATGATATTCCCTGCATTTAATGACTCAATTAGAAACAGCAAGTTCATTTTTCAATATTCTGATGCATTTTCAAGGAATGGAAAACCTGTTACTGTATATTATCTCTTTGAAAATAAGTAACTTAAATGGGATTATTCACGTATCTAAATGTAAGAGTATGCTTAAACACCTTACTGGTTAAGGATCTAAACCTGTTGTTGTTAGATATGAATCTGTAGACCTACAGGATAAATTCTGTGGCATAATATGCTCTAAATCCTTGAAGTTATTCTACTCTGTAGTCAACATTCACAACAAAACTTCCTCTATAGGTAACATAATCATTTCAGATTTTTCTGGCTTTAAATGTATCTAGTGCTCCTACTTCAACATGAAAAATTACTTTTATTATATTTTTAACCTTAATTTATCACCAGCAAACCAATACTGAATACAGCTTTCTTGTTCAGATTTAGAAAATAAATGATATGCTGAAATTATGTACAGCAAGCTGCATTTTACCTTACTTGAGCTTCCAAAGTCTCAAAAACACTTAAAGCATGAAAAGAGTGATTTCTTTTTTTTTTTTTTACTGAAATGGCTTCTGATGTGCTTTTTGTCTGTATAATTTATCTTGTTCTGTCTATACTTTATGTGCGATGCCTGTCTTCTCTGTTTTAACCTTCAAAGTATTAATTGTAAAAGCTTTCCTTTCAGATAGACAGTTTTTTACCAGAAAAAGACAAATGCAGCCCGCACTCAACTTTTCCAGTTAAGTGGGTTCAAATTGTGTTATGATGTCCAAAGAACAGTAGATGTTGTGTGTGTGTGTGTGTGTGTGTGTGTATTTTAATCTAAAGACCACTTTTTCTAATCTGTTACTGCTTTTGTAATTAATTTCTGAAAGGGAGGATTGTTATAAGCATCTGTGTAAGAAATAGAGGCTGATTTCCCAGTCTATTACATTAGTTTAATGCCAATGTAACTGTAGTCTTATAGCTGCCTAAAATTGTTGCAACATAGACTGGAAAGTGGTGGCCATAGCATCTGAGAATGAGAACACACAGTGTGGTATAATGACTTCGTAGGCTAGAGTATTATTACTCTCATAGAAGAAGAATCATTGACTAGCCAAAAAACCTAAATTTTTTCTGTCTTTGAAGAGAGTTAAAAACTTTCATGAAATACCCTATCCCATAGCTTTCTGATTTTTTCATAAAATAACATGTGATGTCAGTGGCATTCAAACTGGAGAAGTCTCTAAATTTTGGTTATTATTTGCTAGTGGCGTAGTTACAGCCTTTCATAGCATCAGCTGCTTTGTTGATATAGTTTGTTGTCCTTTTTATTACATTTTTGATGTCTAACAAAGCCAGTCTTATTTCAGTTTGAAATTGTTCACAGGAAAAGGTACCGTAAATCCCAGTTTTTGCATGATTGAGCAAAGATGCAAAGAAAATTCTTAGAAAATGGCCATTTTTAGATAAAAATTAAATTTGCAAGATAAATCTCATTTTGAAAATTTTCAGTTTGAGTGTTTAAAAATAGTAAGATGGAGTCTAAAAGTTCAAATAAACATTTTAGTAAGAGAAGAGAGATCTTACTCCAGAAACACTTAAGATGTATGTTGGTGAAGGGACAGTGAGAAAGTTACCGCACAAGTTGATAAAGATGACTCTATGTTTGCTGGGATTAGTAAAAGGCTACCAATTTTTTTCCCCAAACCATTATGATTCTGATTAAAAGATGGAGTTCAAACACATTAATTTTATGGATAAGGGACCTAAAAACTTGAAGCTGCCTTGTATTGCTGAAAGGAATCCCAACAGTGAGAAAATACATCCTTCTTACTCATTGCTTCATATCTGGAATGTATTGTTCCCTCTAGATCAGTGGTTTTCAAATGTTTTTCCTCGGTATCCAGTTGAAAAAAAATCATTTATGCCTACAACCCAACAACTACATCTTTGAGCAATGCATTCTAGTCTTTTAGTGGCAGCAGCAGGGGGTGCTACAACCCACTGCCTGAGGGCCTGTGACCCAGTACTGAGTCCCAACCCTAAGTTTGAAAACCGTAGCTCTAGGCTCCACCCTCCCTCCAAAGATTAAGTCAGGGAGTTGTTTGCTTTATTTACTCACTGGAAAACCGGCTTATTTTATTGCTACCTTTGTGTTTTTTATTGATGTCAATTGCTGTGGTTAGTATTAGTATTCTAACACTAAGTGAAGTCAAAGTGAGGTATGTCTTCGCAAAACCTGGTTTCTTTATGTAAGGAAGGCTTCAGTTTTGCTTTTTGACATGGTGTGCTCCCCACCAACAAAAGAAATGCAGATGAAAAAGGAATTCAAATTAAACTGCATTTATACATGCAGAATGTTAAAGGGTTCATTCTTGGTGAAATTGGCAGTGTGAAATGAGCAGGAAATTACATGTTTCAGGGGGCATGACCCAGAATTTCCTGTTCTTTTGTTAGGGCATGTATACATGGTGCATCAATGTGCATCACAGGAGTGTGATTTCTAATGCACACTCAGGTATTGTCCATTATTTGGTCAGTGTAGACCCTGCTGATGAGCACTCAGAGTTCCCTAATGAGCATTAATGTAGTAAATGAATTATCAAAATTCAAAGTGCCAGATTGTGAACCCTTAGAGAAATGAGCAATTATTCACAAATCCAACTGGAAAAGGTTATTCATCTGCTCACTAAGATGAAAAAGCTGTTCATGGTCTGGTGCAACGTTTTTACCTGAAATTCCTCTATGTGGCTTCAGATCTAAAAGGCAAGACAGTGCTCAGTGTCACTGGTCTCTGTTACTTTGTTGGATGCTCCTGTCTCACTAGTTACAACTTGAAGCATAATTACTACTTTGAGTGATGGTTCTTACCTGTTGTCCACTGAGCGTTTACACTTGCATCTGGAGCCAGAGATTTTTCAAGGAGTAGTGTCCATTGGTCTACACATTCACCCTTGGCTCACCTCATGGTTTCATCCAAGGTGAATCAGCTGCCTCTCCAGTGCCTTTTCAGCATTATTTTGAAATGACAGTTTTGATATAATACTAGGTTTTATTATATCAAAATAATTTGTCTTATTTTGAAATAAGGGAGCTTCATATTTTGAAATACGGAAACATGTGGACCTGCCATCTTTTTAATCAAAATAACCACTGTTATCTCGAGTTAAAACCTGTGTCTGGACATACCCTTTGAGTCTTCTGACAGTTGCTTAGTAAGGTTGTGGATGGAAAACCCGGGAGGTTCTATAATGCAGTCTGGGCTGTGGAGCGGTGGAACTTGCTTTTCAGCACTGGCGCATAGATACACAAGGAACAGAGTGTAGCTCTCAAATCCTTGATGGTGCAGAGGGAATCATCCATTTTTGGATTGAAAAGACTAGACGGATTAAAAGGAAGGTCTTCAGTGACATTTTGTGCTTCTCTGGAAAAACCAGGGGAATGCAGTCATGACTCTCCACAATGATGCATGAGGTGGACACTAAGGCTATGTGTACACTAGAAAAAGTTACGTCGAATTTGTTAATTAGAACTAATAAGTTTGACTTTAAATTGAACTAAACTTGACCTTATTAATTCAAGTTAACAAACCAGACTAAGTGGATTTAAAGTTAAATTGACTTAGTCCACTTTGCTAATTCGACCTAACTGCCCTTAATTCAAATTTAATAATGTCAAACTAAGGGTTAATCCAGATCTATACCATCCTTAGTTTAAACTAAGGAGTCAAATTAAGGCTTAGTTTGAATTAACAGGTGGTTCTTATTAATTCAAATTAAGCTTTCATTAAGTCTAATTAAGGAATTTCTTAATTTGAGTTAAGCAAAGTCCAGTGTAGACAGGGATTAATTTATACCTGCATTCCACCTCCCAGTCTTCTTGCCTTCTGTTGCAGATCTCTTAGATTTATGATTTAGAACAGTGGTTCCCAATATTTTCTCTGCCATGGCACACCTTGCTGCCTTTAATTAATTTGAGGCACACCACCATATAGTTTCCAAATGAGCTCATGAATATTCATGAGTCAATGAGCCAATCCAGAGCTCTTTTGAGTATGTTTTCAAAAAATTTTGTGGCACACCTGTGTGCCATGGCACACTGGTTGGGAAACACTGATCTAAAACACTAGAGATACAGTCAGTCACCCCCACCCTTTATTACTTCAGAGGAAATCATGAGGTGAGATGAGGACAGTGCACATGGCATGAGGCGAGCAAAGGGCAACATGTGTAGACACTGTTACTTAAAAAATGTCCAGCGCTGGGTACATGGTGCACACATGTAAATCTTCAGTGGAATCAGACAGGGACCACATATCTTGAAGACTCTCCAGTTACAGGTAAGTAACCTCCTCATTCTGGGCAAGATTGGTACGTTAATTCTGTGTGGCTTGGGTGTATGTGTGTGTGCATGTGTGAGAGAGAGAGAGAGATGAGTGGCAGTGGCAAAAGTCCATGGAGGAGCAGCCTTGTAGCATAACAGATTGATTGGTATGTACATTAAGGGGGAATACATGAAAGTAGGAAGGCTGGGTCCTGTCCATACAAATCTTAACTAACAGATTGTTGACATAAACAGACCTGAAGTGTACCCATCAAAACCAGGTGCTTGGTTGAAAATGAAAAGCAGACAGATGGCAAGTGCAGCAACAAACTGACACTCAGAGCCACTGCTATGTACAGTATGCCTGGCAGCCTGATATTTAGCATCGTGACTCTCCAGGGTTCTGTATATATAAAAACATGGCAGGAAAAAATGTTTTTATGCAAATATAAATCTGTTCACTTGCAGGGTGCTCTGCTTCTCTAAGAGGTGGGCATGAATCACAAAAGTATAGCATGTACAATGGAAATAACTCATCTTTTTCCTGTGTGGGACAGCCTCCTTTTCTTATTGTTTTACATTAGAATCGTTCTTACAGGCACCTAAATTCTCATCACAAAAGAACTGCAACTTGCCCCAAAATAAAGGCTATCCTAAAATTATGGACTGTATGTTTTCACCAGTCAGCATCTCAAGAAGAGAGCCACTGTGCTGTCACACCTTAGTGAGGTCTCAGCCTGGATAACTCCTCTGAGAACCTGCATGTTAATCTTGATTCTCTTTTGCTGAACACAGATATTGCCTTGCTGTCATGCTCATTCAAAATCTGACCACAAACATCATTTTCAATAAGTATAGACCAAGTGTTCCTGACCAGTTTTGTTGTACCGTTAGTGGGGAGATTAAGACCCAGGACAGGATTTTAAGATAAGAAAGAGCCTATTGTGCTGCTGAAGAAATGACCATGCCGCCACCACTATTGCACAAAACGAATGAACAGTGTTTCAGATGATGATACAATTTAAGGACAGAGGTTTTGTTTCCTGGATCCAGAAGTTGTTCAAACAAATGTCTGCACAAATGCTGATGCTGGTTCATATCTCAGGGTCACCAGCTTCTCCCTCCCTCTGTTCCAGCTACTGATACCCCTAAAAACATTTTTTTTAAAATTGAAGATTAAAGCAACAAAATGCTTCACTATCATGGGAGACAAAAAGGTCAACTTGAGCTATAAACTGATTCTTTTTTCTGAGATTTCAATGCAGGCAGAAACTACCTCTCTTCAAGAGATTAATTGATTCCTTAAAGTGCAATAAACTCTTGGATTACGTTGTAAACGTGTTTAATATCCTGTGGATTCTGATAGCCCACTAGCAAACAGTAACAAAGGAGTGCAAAAGTACAACTTGTTCTTTATATTTATGTCTAAATACAAATGTGGAACTTTCATGAAATATGCATAGAAACAAATACTAGAATTGTTTTTTAATTCAGTTTCAAACATAAGGTAGAAAGGCATTTGTGCAGACAGCTTTTTGGGGTGTTTTATCCCTTCCTTTCTCCCATACCAGCCATACTTTTGGAAAATTTTGAATGAATTTTATTAGTCAGGTCATTCTCAAGAGTCACTTTCAGATTTGTCAGCTGTAGGTGTTTAACATGTAAGGAGTTAAAGGAAATATATTTTGTAGTTCTTTGATCACAGGTCAGTTTAACAATGCATGACATTCCTTTCTGGGCAGATAGGCCAAGAGTATTGTAACAAGACAGCTGTTGACTATTTGGGGTGCTTAGCTTTCCTTGGTTTCAGGTCTGAATAGGGGCAGACTGCAGTGGTGTTCCACGGCTGAAGTGAAAATGCCAGTGTTGATTTTATTAGTGATATACGTCTTCTAACCTAGCATCTTAGGTTATTGATATATAGCATGGCTTTGCTTCCTGGTGAAAAAGATAATCATTTACATCAAGCCTGTATCTTCATTTGGGCCTAATTCAGCAAAGCATTTAAACATGATGAGGCAGAGTGATGCCTAATCTGCCTCTACAAGTCCTGTGCTTTATTCTGCAGCCTGGTGATATCTGGCTGGTTACTCTCAATTTTACCACAGATGGGGGTTCCCCCTTTAGGACAGGGCTGGGTTATAGTCCTGCTGGCCTCCTCATTAAGGTTTCTTCCCTATTTAACTGTCCTTATTTAGGCCCAAATGGTAGGAGGTGATGGGGGGGAGGCAGTCCCATCACCTACCCCAGGCTCTGATCCAAGGACCCTATGAATAATAGCAGCCTTCAGAACCTGAGTCTGGGAAGGCTACTGTCTTCCTTGGGTCACCATGTCCACAGCTCCACTGCTTCTGGTCTGCCACTGGGGCTGAGAGGGTTCCACGGCCTCCCCACCTGAAGCCTCAGTTTCCCTGGTCTCTCTTCTGTTTGGAATAGGATAGTCCCACCTCCGCTCCCTTGCTCAGATCTCTGAGCAGCAAGGTCTTTCTTCAGCCTGTTGGGCCTAACAGCCCTGCCTATATGGTTTTCTCCCAAATCCTTGTACCTTTTTAAAGTTGTGGCATACTGCAAACAATCTCTCTGACATTCTTCAAGCAGCTCTGCCCCGTCTGACCTCCTTTCAGGTGCCCCTGTGTGCCTGAGAAGGGGGCTTTTAAGCAGTGCAGCAGGTTTTCTTAATTGGTTCCAGGCAGGAGTTGAAGTATAATTTGGTGGGCCTCCTCTCCCTCATGGGTGGGCCCCCCAATACCCATCCTCAGAACCCACCCCCTTGCCCCAGTAGCCACCCCCAGACAGACAGACACACACATGGACGGACGGACGGGGACACACACACACACACACACACACACACACACACACACACACACACACA
>ML683545.1:11370-39903 GCA_007922195.1 Podocnemis expansa | reverse complement strand
CCTTATTTAGAAAAAACTTTTCAGTGTAGACATACCTCCCCCCCCCCAAGCTTCTGCACAGACAATAGCATAGATAAACTACATTTTCACATGAAAATCAGGTGGAAAGCATACACCTATACTCAATACAAAATCATGTTGGTCTCTGTGCAGATCCCTTTTCACAACTGGCACCACTGGCTGAACCTTGACAAGGCTGTTTCTAAGGGAAAAAACACATTAAAACAACTTGCATGCTTTTTATACACAATTGACTGTTATTTTGATAATTAAAGTATGCCCTCTATAAACATTGCCTTCCAAATGACTGTATTGTGACTTTCAGTTCAATTGAAGTGTATTCCAACTAGCCCCTTGTGCAACATGACCATCTGTAAAAACAAAGCTCCTTATGCCAGTCATTAGACACTGCAGAAATAAGAACTGCTTCCTTGTGCTTGACTTGTAGAATTAGTTTGTCAAACTGCCAGCTGTAGTTTGACCTCAGATTTCTTCTGTGATTCTTCCTATTTTTGGCTTTCTACTAAGACTTCTGCTAAGCAACTGCATTATTAATGGTCCGTGCCTCTTCATAATCTTATTTTTTCTCTCAGACATGATCAAGTAATTTTAAATACAGATTGGATTACAGTATCTGACCAGGGTTGTAAATATGAGTTTTAACATTTAATCATAGTAAGATGTCCTTCTCCTGATCCTGAAAACTGGTATGAAAAAACATTTCAGGGAGAATTGTTTTATGTCTATGATTCTGTGTGAAGACTTCAGGATCCAGAATCTTCTGGTTTATTTTTAGCTGATGAGATTTACGCTATTAACTGCCAACAATTGGAAGAATCTTTTTTCCGTGCAGGGCCAGTCCACCCATACATGCGACCTAGGCGGTTGCCTAGGGTGCCAGCCTGTAAAGAGTGCAAAGGGCTGGGCTGGGGCTGGGCCTAGCAAGCCTCCCACTGTGCTCTGCTGGCATCAGGCAGCGACGGGGAGCCAGCCGTGGTGGGGGAGCCACACCTCTACCGGCACTGGGCTGCAGGCATGGAGCCAGCTGCTGCCGGGGGAGCGAAGCCACTGCCACAATTCAGCCCATCAGCCCACGTGGCATCTGTCCACCACCTGGCTAGGCTTGGTGGTAGGGAGCAGGGAGGCCACCATCTGGCCTGGCCCAAGCCTGGCCTGGGTCACGGGGAGGAGCCAAAATTTCAGGGGCCTAGGGTGCCCAAAGTACCTTGGGTCAGCCCTATTCCAATGCAGTGTGCTAAGGTCTTTTTTATTTGATAGAGAGAGAAATCTAGAGTTTAAAGCACTGATCTGAGCCCTCAGAGGACTGAGCAGACTTCCTCTGAGGTCTTGCATAAATTATATATGTCTGTGCCTCACTTTCACAGGCAGAATCTAAATATTTGCTTTTTCCCCTCATTTGCCTTAACTGTTGAGGCTGTAAAGTTTAAACTCTTCAAGGCTGTGAATATTCTGTGTGTCTCCATTTTCTGTCTCTTGTACAATGGGGCCCCAGCCATGGCGAGACCTGTTATTGTAATGCACATGGTCATAACAGCATTCTGTGTATAAATTTCACAAAATGAAATGAGATTTTACCCCTTACTCTATGAGGAAAAGTTCTAAAAATTCACAGGAATTTCTTAGCAGAGAGTGAGTTAAAAAGCCCTGATGGACTTGGCACACAGGCGGAACCACAAATTGAAAATAAAAATAAAACAAATACCAGCTTGCTGTTTTTATTTTCTTTATTTAATGGTCTCAGCCATTCTTCTGCATTCTGTGTGGTGTTATTACAGCCATAAATAATAGTAATGTTGTTCTCAATCTATTGTATTTGTAAAAGAAGCCTCCTCACTGGGGTATTTTGGGATGGAGGGAAAAGACATGTAGAAATCAGCAGAAAAGACTAATAAAAGAAGGAAGGAATTGAATCAAGTTATCTTTGGTTGCTGCAGGTGTCTGACAGGTGGTCTTAATAAAAGTAAGTTGTCATCTACTGGGTGAAAGTTCTCTTATAGTTATCCTTGATCTTCCTAACCTGACCTGTTTTATTCCACTCCCTTCACTGGTGGAATAACTACTAGGCCTTTACGACTCATAATAGTTCGCCTACAGTGAATAATTTAAAGAATTTAATTAAGTTTTCGTATTTTTCAGAGCAGTTTTCCTTCAATAGTTCCCCACCCTTTGATTTAAGTGATTAATTCCCCTAAGTTCATCATCAAATGATATTGAGCTAGTAACACAGGCCGTTGCATTAGCACTTCTGCTTACTCTTTCCTTCTGTTCCTCTAATAATCATTTTAAAACAAACTGTCCCATTAGGGTGTGAAACTCAGGATAGATAGAGAGATAGATAGATAGATAGATGTGGCTGCCTTACATACTCCCTTGTGAATATGTGCACACACACAAACTAAGGAAGGTAAAAAACAGAAGTATGACAAATGCTAATGAAAGCCAGAAAAGAATACAGATTGAATTTCATGTCACAGGTGGAGTTCCTGTTATTGTCAGTTTGAAAATTATTTTTGACTTTTAAATGAAGTTATTTTAACACTCTTGTAGCAATGTTGGTCCCAGGATATTAGAGAGACAAGGAAGGCGGAGTAATTAATATCTTTTATTGAATCAGTTTCTGTTGGTGAAAGAGCTAAGCTTTTGAGTTTACACAGAGCTCTTCTTAGGTCTGGCTCAGCCACCTTCTCTATTGTAACATCTAAGTCAGTAATGGAAAGTCAGTAAGACCGGCCGGAGACTGTCTCAGTCATGGATACATGTAATATTGGTTTCCATTTGAACGCCCCATATTCAGTTGTTTAGAACATCCCAGAATCGTTGCTACTTTCAGCTACTAGTTACTTGAACCTTGTCACTGTGGTGAAGAACATTATCTATGGAAGTTCCTTTTTCACATGTGTGCTTAAAAAAAAAAAAAAAAAAAAAAGCAGACTTCCTTAAAATTGAGCAGTGTGTAACACTCTTTGTTTGAAAGGGCTGTACCTGCAGATGCTTCCTGGAAGCTGTGTTGACCATAAACATGACAGTTTACAGGTTCTCTTTGAGGAACTGATTAACCTATGGGAGGAAAAAATAAAAAACAGATAATTAAAAAAATCATATTTCTGTACCTTTGGTAAGCACCAAAATGGAGTTAGTCAAGTTCAGGAAAAATCTTCGTTGGGAGTGTGCTAAGTCTATTAACCTTGATCACTGACATTCCAGCAAAAGAAAGGGAATCATCACAGTGTTATGTGATGTTTATTCTCACAGTTGCAATACATGATGCTTTCTTTTATTACACTGTATGGACTTTGGTACAAGCTGATTTGGAATAGGTCATGTTAACACTAAGTCTGGCATTCTTTACTCAGGCAAAACTCCCATTGATTTCAGTTGGTTACAGTGTAATTTGGACCTAAATGAGTTTAAAAAACAAAAGCAAAAAAGCCCCACCATAAAATAGGCAATATGAAAATCTGGAGAACAACTATCCCTCCTGCGTGAGTGGGCTAAATGGCAAGAAATTACTTCCTGGATCACATAGCAGAGTTTTTGTCCAAGCTGTGCTATGGAATGGAGGGTTGATTAAAGACAATGTGAGTGTGCATGGTAGTCTTCAGTCTGTTGCCTGATCACTTATTCCAGGCTCGGGCAAAGGCAATCCCTGTGCAGTGACACATGTACCACAAGTTACGATTCTCTGTTAATAAGCCAGGGAGGTGTGCCCAGCCTCCCAAGTAGATTCTGCTTGTATCTACTGCACTTGAGTCTCGCGGTGTTGCCAAAGCCATTTATGCAAAATTCTTGAGACAGATGACCAAAAATCATGAAAATGGCTTTAAAATTGCAATTAATTTTCTTTAAATCTCATTTTTTGCAGGGAGAGGTATTTTGATGTTCAAACATGCAGAGAGGCGTACACATGCATTTCACAGAACTCAATCTAATGTGTATAAAACATGCACATGCACCTATGGGGAGACTCCTTTAATTTCTGACTGGTCAGAATGATCCTTCCCTAAGACCTTCCCATGTCCTGATGAACAGACTCCCCTACACCCTCCTGTTTCTGTTCTGGTACCTTTCAGTTGCTCTTTCCATTGGATGCTGCTGTCCTCTCCCATCTCCTCCAATGTTGCCCGCAGACTAACTCCCTCCCCACTACAATGCTATCCCTGCCGCAGTCTCTCCCCTGGATCCTGCCTTCCACTCATTCCCCCCTCTAATAGTCTGAGTCCCTTGTTACTTCTTTTTCTTCACCGCACAGTGTTCCTGGCCAGCTTCACCCCACCAGACATTGCAACAGGATAGGTTGGCCTGTTATCTGAGAAGCCTGGGATTAAGCCAACCTGGTTACAGAATGAGCCCCACCTGAATCAGGCAGTTCTTCTGAAAGCTACAGTAAAGGGAACTAGAGCCAAGTTTAAACGGTGACAAAACCCAGCTGGGGAAAGAGCCGGAGAGAGAGAACTAAGCAGAAACTCAGGTTGTTTCAAGCAAGGAGCAAGAAGAGAAACCTCTCTGAGCAGGGGGGCCTGGGAGAGACCCTGACTAATCAAGGGAAGAGACTAGGAGACTCAGAGTGGAAAAGGTAGGAAGTGTTGCAAGAAAAACCCCAGGAGCAGATCTAGCTGTTTAGTAAAGGGCCCTGGACTTGGAACCCAGAGTGAAGAGTGACTCTCCCAGCCTTCCAACCCCATAGGAATTGCCATTCAAGCCTGTGGAAAGAGTTATTGGTTACAGCAAGGGGGCTGCAGGCTGAGCCAAAGACAGATTGAGGAAAAGCTCCAGAAGTGGGCTTCCCCCACCCAGTAAAATGTTTTGAGTTTTAATTTGGACAGTTATGATGCAAGAAGGAGTGGATTTAACTTGGTGACCTGGTCAGGTTGTCGAGTTATTCCACAAGAGAGTAGCAGAACAACTGTTGATAGGGGAACTAGCCCAGTGAGATAGCTATGATGGCTTCGTAGCCTGGCTACGAAGGGACAAGTACTGGAAACCGTTTTTTTTGTTAAATACGTCCCTAGCCCTGCCACCTTCCCTCTTTCTTAGGGTACTGTCCTTTGGTTCTCTCCCACACCTTGGGAGCCCTCTATCCTCTAGTACAGTGTTTTTCAAACTTAGGGTCAGGACCCAGTACTGGGTCTCAGACCCTGAGGCACTGGGTCATGGCACCACTGTTGCCACTCCCAAAAGACTGGAATGCAGTGCTCAAAGATCTAATTGTTGAGTTGTGGGTATACATTACTTTTTTCAATGGGATCCCAAGAAAAAAAGTTTGAAAACCCTTAGTAGGAGCCCAGCAGCAGCAATGAAGGAAGAGGGAGTACATTTGTTCTGGGGAAGAAGGATGAACATGTTCCTGTGACCATTCCTCTCTCTTCCCTCCATTGCTTACCTTTGCTTCTCTGCCCAAGGCAGTATTATAGTACGAGGGAGAGAAGAGGACAGTTAAGAGTTATTGTTCCACATAACCTACTACCTCCAGGCTCAGGGCCTGCAGTTTGAAAGCAGGGAGCAGGAGCTGGCAGTCAGAATTGCAATCCAGTGCTAGAAGCTCAGCCTGTCAGGAGCAGCTCCTAATGGACAAAGCCAAATCTGTTGCATCTGGACTAATTCTGCCAGAAAACCTGAGCTACCATGTAATGTGTGAGATGCAATAAGAAGAATTAAGACTGCAACCTTGTGGGGCCTACAAAATATTATGATAGTTGGCAACACAGGATTACAGCAGTCAGTATAGTCACCCCTTCTGTACACCCCTGTCTCTCACTTCTCTCTATATTTATGAATATCCATCCAATGCAAAACCAAAGGCTCTGATTCAGCAGTGTGTGTACACGTATACTTTGAAATCATGTTTACATGTTTTGCTGAATCAGGGTGTGATTGCTATCACTGGCAGTTATCGATGAGTAAAGAATATAAGATTGAACTAAAAACTATTTTATACCATGGTTTTTTTTGAATTTCCCTCTCTCTCAGAATATTTACATCCCTCTCAAACAGGTCACAATATTTTAATTACACCATCATATTTTGGTAGCTTTTGGGGGCTAGACAAAACACGTTTAATAAGCTCTTACTTAGGTTCCCCTCTCCGTGGATTATACTAGCACAGATATGCTGAGAAGAATCTTCCTTTTGATGCTGATTGTGCACACACAGTTTTCTGACACATTCAGGGGTGTGTCTTTGCCTAATTCTTTCCCATGAAAAGTACAGCATGCATGAAGGAAAATCCTGTGACATGTAACCTACTACTATATTTGTTTATGAAAACTGTAAACCATTGATAACACAGTCTCATTGTAATTAACATATTTTAGGATTAGTGGCTGAGTCATCTGTCATCCAGCTGACACAATCTTTCCTTTGCACTGATATGATTTTAACTAATGACATGAATTAGTAGTAGGACCAGAGATTTTGCAGGGATATTCCTAGTCATCTCCCATTATTTATTTTTTTCGTAATAAATTGCAAAAAGTAGATTGTTCTTGAAAATAAGTAATGGCTTTAAATAGAAGATTCTTCTTGAAATGGCAGTTTAGTTGCTTATCCTTTGAGATTAGAGTAAAAAGTGGGTCAGTTGAGGTGTTACTGTGATATAACTTGGTTGGAAATGGAGGAAGTTCAGGACACCCTGCAACAAAGCAGAAATGACTGAGTAGATAGAGGGTCTGTTTATAGTGCAGTCCTGTTTCTAGATACCTTGGGGTTTTATGTTGGTTGTAAGTGAAGCAGAGCCATGAGAGAATTAGAACTGGAAGAGAGCAAAGAGAAAGCACTGAGCAATTTATGATGGACCATATTGAATTGCATAAATGTGTTTTTATGAAGTTCCCTGCATCCTCAAGGTTTCTTGACACAATTTATAATAGTGAATTACATAGTGTGTACCACAATATCTCTTTGAAGCAGATGGGACAGATTAATAATATGCATATGCCTTATGTGCAGCCTTGGATATTTGAAGCCAGTTTCTGCTGAGAGAAGGGAATTAAGGCAAGGCACTAGTTTATTTGTTTCCCCTATTTAAAAAATGCTATACAGTTGGCTAACTTTTTTCTGTCCTTCTCTGATGGATATTCAGGAAGGAGTTTGACTTTACATTTAGTTGAGTGGATGCTACTTTATATAGCAACACCTGATGATCTGAGCATGTGGTGCTAGGACTGGGTATGAACGCATATCTTGGTGAGTGACTTCAGTTTACAGAGGTGAGAAAGAAGGATGATAGTGTCTGAAATAGTGCCGTGACCCTTTGTTTTGAAGCAACTAGCACACATATTCAACTAAGAGTACTTCTCCAGTATTCGGAATAGTGTGACTGATGATTAGGATATTTAAGCTTGATCTGGCTCTGTGAGAAACACCCTCAACTTCCTCTTGATTTCAGTGGAAGATGAAGTGCTCAACACTTCAGAGCAGCAGTTCTCAACCACTGTGTCAGAACCCATTACTGTGTCGCCACATGGTGGTAAGTGTGTCATGCAGAGCTGAGGAGATGGCTGCGTTTGGCCCGTGTGTGGAGATGGGTTGGTGTTTCCTGTAGGGTTGTGGTATACCATCAACTGTGCCGTGACCCACAAAAGGTTGAGACCCACTGCTTCAGTAGATAAAGCCCTTTCTGCTCTGTGCCAATTGCATTCCTGAACTTAATGACAAACGTCTAAATTATTTGAATATATTATTCTTTTTTTGACAGAATGACGTATAGAGCAGGTCAAGAACTCTCCAAATTTTCTGACCTTTTCCACTATTTTTTTTAAAAGCTTTGCAATTTAACCAGCTCCAAGTATGTTGAGCATGCTGTTAAAATACTTATGACTGTACGTTCACTGTATTGGAAAAGAGCAATGAAATAGTATGTTTGTGTCCCTAGCTAGTGGTGTACTTTAAATGGAACAATGACAGGGAACAGTATTATTGCTACACTGTTCCTCCTCTCTCCCCATTTTTCTCCATTGTCATGTTTAGAGCAAAAAGAAAAGAAAATCAATCAGAATGTAAAATGTTATGTTTCATAAAGGACATTTAATGACCAATAATGGAACTTTCTCCATTTCTGTTAAAATGGCTTAAATAGAATAATATTAGATACTGGTCAATAGTGTCCAGAATTGCATGGCTTCCAAGTATGACGAAACTTGACAAGGAACCGTTTCTAAATAAAACAAGCAATTACAGTGCACAGACCCCCACTTTACAGCCTTTCGGAGTGAGACTTCTCTATAGAGAAACCACAACTTTTTGTTATGAGAAGAAAAATATATACCCGCCCCCTCATTACGGCTCTTCTTTGGGCACAAAAGCTCAAAAGGGGAATATTAGCGTTCAAAGGCTTGGACTCCACAGGTGGGGGGTGGGGTCGAGTATGCAAGCAACCTATGAGCTCTGGCCCATCTGGCAGGGTCAGAGCAAATAAGCAGTCTCTGGCCCACGGCCCTCAGACAAGGAGTGAATGCTAACGCAGCGGGAGATGACTGCCATCACTGGCTCAGAGTGACTCCAGCTGAAACACACCAATATGGTATCAGGCCACAGCACAACTGGAGTATTTGTCTGGTTCTGCTGGGCTATTTGCTAGCTCCCTTTCCTGGAGCAGCTGGGCATAACCCACTTCCTCAGATGTGTGAAATGAAAACTGCAGTATGTTAGGTATGTATACACCTTCCTCTGCATGTGTATATGTATCTAACATGCTGCAGTTTTCATTTCTTGCATCTGAGGAAGTGGATTGTGCCCACAAAAGTGTATGCCTTAACTAAATTTGTTAGTCTTTAAAAGTGCTGCAGGACATCTTGTTTGTTTTCCACCTTTTGAGGCTTCCTTTGCTGCTGGCAAGAGCCATGCAGATAAATTTTTCAGAATAGTAGCTCAACCAAAGGACTGGAAAGTAATTAGTTTGAGGTCAAATTATAACATAATTTCTGATGGTGTTATCACAAAAACAAAATGAATTTAATCAATTCAGGTAATTTGAAATGAACTGATTTTTTCTTGTTCATTTTCAGTTTTGTAGCCCTTTAAAAAAATCCCGCGCATCTATTATATGAAAAATGTCATTTAAAAATGAGCAATTAAAATCCTTCCCTTAGAAATTGAACCAAATTGTTTTGACTTTCTCTAATTCCTCCACCTCTTTTTTCCCAATTAATACTATCTGCTCTCAGGAATGTAAGATTGACCAGTGAATTAGTGTGCTTTACCAATCTGTGATGACAAAGTGAGAGCTACATTTTTGGATGAGGTTCTTTGTTTACAGGTTAGTCTATATTCCCATCCACAATTATGGCCACAAACTTTCAGTAATGGTCAAAAAGATGAGATCATAGAAACAAACAACAAAATGAGGTTTCTACACAATGTGGCTGGGCTGACTCCCTGACATAGGGTAAGGGGCTTGGCTTTTTGGGGGAACTTCAGGGTAGAACTTCTGCTCCTCTGGATTGAGAGCAGTCAGCTGAGGTGATTTGGGCAGCAGATGAGGATAACCCCTCATACTATCATAGAGTATTAGGCTTCAAATGGACCTTAGAAGGTAAGTCAGTCTAAACTCCTGCTCAAAGCAGAACCAACCCCAACTCCATGGTTGGCTCCTTTTGGAATTAAAATGGGCTTATCTCATGAGGTGGAGGCTGTGAGACTGAAACAGGATACGCTGGAGGGATTACATCTCCTAGATGACTGACACATCTGTGAATGCCCCAAGAGGAGATGGAACCTATATCAGAAGACAACCTCCCTACTCTTCATGCTGCCACTGTGACCTTCACAAGAAAACAGTAGCATAAAGGGAAAGAATTATTTACCAAAGTTGATTTGAATTACAAATAACTTTGGTTATCCCCATAACTGCATTGTTTTTATGAATAAACTATTTAAAAAAAATTACCCCAGTGACAGATCATAACAACTCAGGAAAGGGGTTGGACAGCATGTGAAGGAATGTGGGGAGGTGGAAGAGTTGATGCTGCCTCAGATTATGTTAGTCCTTGCCTGCAAATTTTGAGGAGGCTTTGTAGCAGACAATGAATGTCTTCCTTTGGCCACTTTGAGAAGCCATCAGTACCCGTCAGGCTTCACTGAAGTTATCATTTTCTGTGATCTGAAAGAGGGCGCAGCTGTTCCCCTTGCTCTCTTTTAGTGCAGCATGCATATTGTGTGTCAACTAACATATCAGGACACTGCAGTTTAAACCCCCATGTCATCAAGCCCACTGTACTGTGGAGGTAATGGTTATGCTAAGCTCCACTGGCATGCAACTCAAGGGGCTCATAATTTCTTGACAGGACGTAAAAGATTCCACATCATGCAGAACCCCAGGCACTCAGGATAGAAGATTGTAAAGGAAATGTCTGTGTTTTTTGATTGCTGAAAGGATTGCATTTTAAATCTGTTTTTAAATTCAGATACATCTTCCATGGTATACAAGTTACGTATGATAGAGTAGCCCTTGCACAAAGACCAGAAAAAACATCAAATGTCACACTCTTTTTCTGTAAAGCATAATGGAACCTACTAACAACCTGTGGTACAATCTATGCAAGGAAAAGGCACTGATTTAACTAAATTGCTTTCTAAATGTTCTTAGAGTTAAGCACATGTATGTGCTTTGTGGACTCTGGGTCAGAATGCTCAGCACCTGGCATGATCAAACCTTTAGATATTAGGATAAAAAATTCGGAAATGAACTAGGGGATTCAGACACATTTATCCCTTCCATTGCAATTAATGGAATATTGGTGTCTGCATCTCCTTGACTGCTTTGAAAATGTCATCCTACTTATATACATACATGGTTGCTTCTTTGTATACAGAAAAAAATATAACATTACCAAAAGTGTGAAGTGTAAATAAACTGTGGTGGCTCTTAATCCAGTAATCACCACTGAGAATGCATTTAAGCAAGAAATTCCACAACAAAGCAGAGGTCTCTTTCATGGGAAAGGCAGCATGGTATACCACAACACGTGTAAGAAAGAGCTGGACTTGTTTCACTTTGCAGAACTGCAAAGGACCTAAAAAACCAAAGCAAAACAAAACCCTCAAATGGCACAGAAATGCCAAGTTCTTGAGACAAAAAATGTTACATTTTTAAGTTTAAATCTAAATTTTGAAATACTAAATACCATACATTTCAAAGGGGTAGCCATGTTAGTCTAGTTCAGCAAAACTAAGAGAAGTCCAGTGGCACTTTTAAAGACTAACAAATTTACTTATCATTTGAGCTTTCATGGGAAAAAATCCTATTTTGTCAGACACTTTGAAGATGGGGGGAACTTACAGAATGAGTTTCCCCATCTTCAAAGCATCTGATGAAGTGGGATTTTCTCTCATGAGAGCTCATGTGATAAGTAAATTTGTTAGTCTTTTAAAGTGCCACAGGACTCCTTGTTTGTAAATACCATAACAACTAGCACATAATTGATAGAGAAGATTAACAACTGTTTAATGTTAAATTTTGCTGACATTGGAGCATCATGAATCATTCCTTTTCCACATCAAACTGACTTTTTATTATTTGTAAAGCTATTTTTTATTCTTCAGTACTAACCAATAAGACTGCAAGCTCCATTAATTTGCTCTAGTATTACCATTCCATCTTATATAATGGGCTAGGGTGCTTAGTCCTGCCCACATGAGCAAGGAGGGAGTAGAAGGGCCATGATCCAGACATCATCTCAGTGCTTTCATTTTCATGGAGAAGGAAAGACAAGATGCAAAGGATGTGGTTTGATTAGGCTGCAACTTCATTCACTTATCAGATCTGAGAATGCTCTGCAATAAATCACACAGTGCAAGTCATCTTTCTTTGCTAGTTTCCTCCAACATTGGTGGGAAGCCATTGGCCCTTCCCAATCTGGTGTCAGCCCGTTGCTGGAGTCCCTCCCCTCCTGTGGTGGTTGACGGGGACAGCAAAAGAATGGAGGTTGTTTACCTACTATGCCAGGTGTTTGCGAGTCTCAGCTGCCCCTTTTCCAGCATCCTTGGTGCTGCCTCCCCTGAAATTCACTTCCAGCTCTTGTTTATTAAGGCCCTGCTTTTTCTGTGTAATAAGTACCTGCACCACAATTTGCCACAGTTGTTAGTTGTTACTAACTATATTGCAATGGTCCCGGGGGGGGGGGGCAGTCCAGCCAGCTGAGAGGTTGTATCGTTGCTTGTCTGTTCTGTAACTCTGAATACCTTAAAATGACTGGCTGCTATAGCTCAGTCTGGATGCTCCCAGGCAGCATGAAAGCATGTTCTGAGGGTCAATGTTAACAGCCCTAGTTCAGCAACTCTGACCCTAACAAGCTGTGTGTTATATCACAGCCATGCGCTAGTTTCCATCAATCGTGGTTACTACTGGCCACATGACCCCATCACACCCCTGAAGTTACCATTTGCCCCAGTATGTCCAGCTCTCTCCTGGGCCATTCAGAAAAAAATCCCAGCAGCCAGAGATAGGACACTAGATGGGGAGGACACTGAGTTACTACAGATAATTCTTTCCCAGGTGACTGCCTGGTGGGTCTTGCCCACATGCTTAGGGTTTATCTGGTGGCCATATATGGGGTCAGGTAGGAATTTGCACCCAGGTCGGAGTAGCTGAGACCTTGGGGGTTTTCATGTTCCTTTGCATCAAGGGGCATGGGTCACTTGCAGGTTCAAGCTATTGTAAATGATGAATACTCTGTAACCTGAAATCTTTAACCATGGTTTGAGGACTTTGGTAACTCAGCTAGAGGTTAGGTCTCTCTTACAGGAGTGGGTGAGGTTCTGTGACCACCAGTGTGCAGGAGATCAGACTAAGATGATCATGGTGATCCCTTCTGAACATAAAATCTATGAGTCTATACTAGCTAAGAACTACCGTCAGCAGCTTACAATCTTTGTGTAGTTTTCTCACCAATCTTCTGTTCCTAGAGAGTTCAGCTGCCCTGATTGAAGGACCATCTTTCTTATCTTGCAAGAGCTCTGGCCCCTTCTGTCAATACAGTGATGGGTTCCAAGATGGTTTTTTCTCTTTCCTTATCTCTTCAAACTTACTGTTTTGTTCCCAGACTCAGAGTGACCTCATGATGCTCCTCCCTCTTTTGGACCTCCCACCCCCCTACAGATTTATGTGTAAAGGGAGCTTCCATTGTTTTTTGTCACACCATGCTCAGTTTTACTGGAGACAGGTGCCTACCTTCCTTTTGGGAGAGAACCTGTTTATCATCTCCCCCCGGTTTGTGTGGTTTAAATAACCTACTTAGTCACAGGCTTTAAGACATAATATTAGTGAACATTCATAATTTCTCTTATAGTGTTAACACACACATTTCACAATGATATTAATCACCAGTGCAGTATTAGTTTTCACAAAAAAACCTTACCTGACGCAGTTTTATTGATACAATAACATAATCTATAAGCTATTTATCTTCTTACTTAGCATTTAAGGTTCACACCTTATTCTATAAGCCAGCTACCGTTTCTCTCTACTGCTGGTTGTAGAAGTCCTGCTGTCCTTTCCCCTGCTAGATAGCTTTGTTTTCCTTATATGTAAATCTACCTGCATTAACTTTGCCTAATGATCTGGTTGGGCAGAAAAACACACAGTCTTTTGTCTGAAAGCTGTGCTTGTGTATTGCTGGATGAACACACTTTAAGAACATAATTCTAGAACATATCCATAATTCTTTATGTATATCTCCTGTCCCTGTCACTCAAGACCATTAGTAATCAGTAAGTTGTTGAATATACAGGCCAAATTTTACACCTTCTGAATGTACAAAACAAAATTTATAATCTTAAACAGACTGTATGTAATCCCCACTGTGGGAAACAAGCACATTCCTGGAGCTCAAATATTAATCAGGCATAGTTTATTGGATCTGCAAATGATAGTTGTATTCAGTCTCCGAGGGTTTCCAGTGTGAAATTGGTCTCCTTAGGTTTAGCTCAATCTCCCTGTTCTAGTCCATAACTACTATTAGGAAACTTGAGACCTAATTTTGTATACTGAATGTCCCATTCCATAGATGCACACACAAGTCCACAAAAACAATGTGAACTAAAATGTTCAGTTGGTTGTTTTGCCTAATATTTGCTAATTGAAGTACTACTGTTAATTTGGAAGTGAAAGTTACATTTATTATAGAGGATATTCCATTATATTCAATACTTCCAACACTCTGTAAACTACTCTATAGAATCATAGAATCATAGGGTTGGAAGGGACCTCATGAGGTCATCTAGTCCAACCCCTTGCCAAAAAAAGCGGGACCACTCCCACTACATTATTCCAGCTAGAGTTTTATCCAGCCAGGCCTTAAACGTCTCCAAAGACGGAGATTCCACCACCTTCCTAGGTAGCCCATTCCAATGCTTTACCACCCTCCTAGTAAGAAAGTTTTACCTAATATCCAGCCTTGACCTCCCCAGCTGCAACTTGAAACCACTGCTCCTTCTTCTATCCTCTGTAACTCCTGAGAACAGCCAAGCTCCATCCTCCTTGGAGCATCCCTTCAGGTAGGTGAGGGTTGCTATCAAATTCCCCCTCAGTCTTCTCTTCTGCAGGCTAAATAAGCCTAAATCCTTCAGTCTTTCTTCACAGGGCTTGTGCTCCAGCCCCTTGATCATTTTTGTTGCCCTCCGCTGAACTCTTTCTAATTTGTCCACGTCTTTTTTGTAGTGGGGAACCCAAAACTGGAGACTGTATTCCAGATGCGGCCTCACCAGTGCCAAACAGAGAGGAATGATCACATCCCCTCTATTTGCTGGCAACATTTCTTCTGATGCAGCCCAGTATGCCATTGGCCTTTTTGACAGCATGAGCACACTGCTGACTCATATCCAGCTTCCCATCCACCAGGACCCCCAGGTCCCTTTCTATGGTGCTCCTACTTAGCTGATCACTCCCCAGCCTGTAGCAGTGCATGGGGTTTTTCCGTCCCAAGTGCAGGACTTTGCACTTGTCCTTGTTGAACCTCATGAGATTTCTATTGGCCCACTGCTCCAATTTGTCAAGGTCTTCCTGAATCTTCTCCCTGCCCTCCAGCATGTCTACCGTTCCCCCCAGCTTGGTGTCATCCGCAAACTTACTGAGTGTGCAATAAATTCCACCAGCCAGATCATTAATGAAAATATTGAACATCACTGGCCTCAGGACCGACCCCTGGGGCACACCACTCGTTACTGGTTGCCAACTAGACACAGAGCCATTGATTCCTACACGCTGAAATCGTTGATCTAGCCAGTTCTCTATCCACCTTACAGTCCACATATCCAATCCATATTTCCTTAACTTGCCGATGAGATTGGTGTGGGAAACTGTATCAAAAGCCTTGCTAAAGTCAAGGTATATCACATCAACAGCTCTTCCCGCATCCACAAATCCAGTCATCTCATCGTAGAAGGCGATGAGGTTGGTCAGGCACGATTTACCCTTGGTGAATCCATGCTGACTGTTCCTGATCACTCTATTTTCCTCCAAGTGTTTCAGGATGGATTCTTTCAGAATCTGTTCCATGATTTTTCCAGGGGTTGAGGTGAGGCTGACAGGTCTGTAACTCCCTGGATCCTCCTTTTTGCCTTTCTTGAAGATAGGCACTATATTTGCTTTTTTCCAGTCCTCCAGCACCTCCCCCATTTGCCAAGAGTTTTCAAAGATAATGGCCAGTGGTACTCCTACCTCATTGGCCAACTCTCTCAGTACCTTTCGATGCAGGTTGTCTGGCCCCAGGGAACTGTGCACATCCAGCTTCTTTAAGTAGTTCATAACCTGACCTTCTGTCACCAAGGGTCTCTCTTCCTCTCTCCAATCTGCCATTCCTAGTGTAGTGGACTGGGAGCTTGCCCTCGTTGTGAAAACTGAAGTAAAAAAAGCATTGAGCACTTCAGCCTTTTCCTCATCCTCTGTCACGAGGATGCCTGCCCCATTCAGTAAGGGACCTACACCATCCCTGCTCCTCTTCTTGTTATTGACATACTTGTAGAACCCCTTCTTGTTATTCTTCACATCCCTTGCTAGCCGCAACTCCAATTGTCCTTTGACCTTTCTGATTTTATCCCTGCAGTCCTGAGCAATATATTTATATGCTGCCTTAGTCATCTGTCCAAGCTTCCACTTACTGTAAGCTTCCTTTTTATGCTTTACCTCAGTGCAGAGTTCTCTGTTAAGCCAAACTGGGAGCCTTCCACATTTGCTGTTCTTTCTGCTCATAGAAATGGTATCTTCCTGTGCCCTTAGCAGGGTTTCTTTAAAATGCAGCCAACTCTCTTGGACACCTTTCCCCTTCAGATCAGCCACCCTAGGGATCCTGCCCATCAGTTCCCTGAAGGAGCCAAAATCTGCTTTTCTGAAGTCCAGGGTCTGCGTTTTGCTTCTTTCCTTTTTTCCATTAATGAGCATCTTGAACTCTACCATCTCATGGTCGCTGCTGCCCAGGTTGCCATTAACTTCTATGTCCCCAATCAATTCTTCTCTGTTTGTCAGCAGCAGGTTGAGAGGTGCAAGGCCCCTAGTTGGTTCCTCCAGCATTTGTACCAGGAAGTTGTCCTCAACACTCTCCAAAAACTTCCTGGATTGCCTGTGCACTGCCGTATTGGCCTCCCAGCAGATGTCAGGGTAACTGAAGTGCCCCATGAGAACCATGGCCTGTGATCTGGAAACTTCTGCCAGTTGTCCATAGAATGCCTCATCCACCTCCTCCTTCTGGTCTGGAGGTCTATAGCAGACACACACCATGACATGCCCCTTGTTCCCCTCTCCTCTAAGCTTAACCAACTGATTTTCAACTGGTTCAGTTCCAGTTCCATAATGGAGCACTGAGCAGTCATAGAGCTCTTTTACATATAGTGCTACTCCTCCCGCTCTTCCTCCCTGCCAGTCCTTCCTGAACAACTTATACCCATTCATGGCAGAGCTCCAGTCATGCAAGCTATCCCACCATGTCTCTGTTATTCCAATTATATCATAGTTCCTTGTCTGCGCCAGTACTACCAATTCTTCCTGCTTGTTTCCCAGGCTCCTTGCATTTGTGTACAGGCACCTAAGATACCAGGCAGATTGCCCTACTTTCTCATGTCAATTTTCAGTTCTATTGCATTTACCTCCTTGTATTTTCTCCTGGCGTTGTCCTCCTGCACCTGCCTCAGGTATTAAAGTTTCATCAGAACATCTGACACAATTATTTGACCCCCCCCATGTTTCAACTACCTTCTCTTTTATCCCTGGTGTTACAGTCCCCATTCCCCCCAAGTTCCATTCCTTCCCCCAGGTCTCCCACATTGTCACTTACCTGTGGGCTTTGGTCTCCTTCCCCCTTCAAACCTAGTTTTAAGCCCTCCTCATTAGGTCAGCCAGTCGATGTCCGAATACGCTCTTCTCCTTCCTCAACAGTTGGAGTCCATCTCTGCCTAGCAGTCCTTCGTCGTGGAACAGCATTCCATGGTCAAGGAAGCCAAAGCCCTCCTGACGACACCATCTTCACAGCCAGGCGTTTACCATGCCCCTACCCTTGACCGGAGGGATCGAGGAGAACACCACCTTGCTCCGAACTCCTTCACCCGCGCTCCCAGAGCCCTGTAGTCACCTTTGATCTGCCAAGGATCACCTCTCGCAGTATCATTGGTTCCCACATGGATGAGAAGCATGGGGTAGTAGTCAGAGGGACGGATGATTCTCGACAATCCCTCCATAACGTCTTGGATGCAGGCACCTGGCAGGCAGCATACCTCCCGCGAGGCTTTGTCGGGGTGACAGATGGGTGCCTCCGTCCCCCTCAGAAGTGAGTCCCCAAACACAACCCTACATTTCCTCCTAGCTGTGGTGGCTGTGATCCTCCCAGCCTCGGGGGTGCATGGTATTTCCTGTTCCACCTCATCCATCGTCTCTAGTCCCTGCAAGTCCACACCAGGATCTAGGTAGAGATATCCATGCTCAGGATGTCTGTCTGGCTACAGGCACAGGTGGAGGAGACACATGGGGCGCTGGCACAAGCAGTGTGACTCCTCTTCACCATTATGGCCTCATCAAACTCCCTTGTTAGCAGTCTCCCTGTTTGCAAGCTCCCTCGGTTGGTCAGCCACTGGCTTTTATGTAGTTCCATATCAGGATGAGGAATAGTTGCAGTGGTTAATGCCCTTGCATAATTGATGGCACTCCATCCCCTGGAGTACTTTATTCACTTCTGGTCTGCTCATCTCATTAATGCTATGAGGACAGGGATGGTCATAGGGCAAGCTGCTGTCCATACTTGTCTAAAGTTTGTTTTCCTTCCTATCCAAAAATGTTTAAAGAACAAATAAAGATGTTATGCATTTTCCCTCTGAAATACAGAATATGGCATTTCTTTTAAAAAATTCCTTTTGATACTGACTTTGTCTGCCCATTCCCATTGTCTTTCTCCTGTGCTGCTGTCTGCAAGACCTGGATGCCTTCTGGCAACTGGCCATGCTGAGTAAACAGAGGAGTGAGGAGGGAGTTACTGTAATAACCGGTTCTTAGCCTATTGTCATTTGTTGGGGGATCAGGAGGAGGGAAGGGAAGAAGGTCCTGCAAATAGGATTAAGATCCTTCTACTTCACTGAAGCTGAATCTGTCTGATTACATGGTTTGATCTGAGTTAATGTCTTTTTGCCTTCTTTTACCCATACTAGGAATTATAGGCACCTCTGAGGTTAATTATTGATTTAACTAACAAAATATAATACATGGGTATGTCAAGCAATATATATAGTCAGAAAGCAGGCAAAAAAATGAAAGTAGTGAATAAATGCTCAGACATTCAGATGTGCTCATGGGCATATTGCCTTTAAATGGAGCTTTTGGAAATCTTGTCCTTGAACAGAAACATAGAGGCCACAAGAAAGTAGAGCAAACACAGCAACTTTAGAGCAGAACAAGGAATAGCTGCTTCAGAATCATACCTCAGGAAAGGATTTTTGTTGTAGCTATAGGATTATATTAAGAACTACTGTTTTGTTGAAGTTTGAAGTTTCTAAATCAAATTCTTTGCAAAGATATTTCAGAGAGAAAATGCTTATGGCTGTGTATGAAGTATCTCTACCAGCATGGGTAAGAATTCCACATTTTGGTCCATGTGCTGTTATGATTCTACATATGGTGGCCACCTTTAAAAAAATCAACATTTGCCAGGCTATCACATTTATCACAGTTATTTCTAATAACCCTGTCCAGTATATTTATATTATGGCTAAATTTCTGTCATTGGCCAAAGCTAGCAGCCAACACACTGATGTGCCTAAGGATCATCTATTGTCTGTTTTCCTGAACAATGTTTTAATATGGAATTCCACCTCAACATAGGGACTACAGAAAAAAGAGAGGAGGATGCATTTATCTACATGACATTTTCATTCTCTATAGTCTTTTTAAAAAATGTTTTCCAAGTCCTCCTTTATCTCTTCTTCTGAGACTTTTGACAGAAGTTTATGCCCTACTGTTTCAGAAACCAGGTTTCACTCATGGAAGAACTCAAGAGAATTCATTTTGATTTAGTACCTTTACTTCGTTCAGGAGAAAAGGAATTAAATTAGGAATAAGCCTGCATACAGGACTTATTCCAAGGGCCTAAAATATTCTAAATGTTTTGAGTGGTTGGGAAAGTAAAATAGCATAGTCCCTTTTGGTTTATTACTTATCAATGGTCCCTTAGTAGGAATTTTGTGGCATATTTCAGTATCATACAGAAGGTTCTTTAAAGTCCAGTACCACTCTTGAATAGGAACTTCTTCATAAATAAGATAGCACAAAGACTTTCCATACAAAGGAGAATGACACAGATACTTGTTTTTAGAGCAGCTTCAATTTTTTCAGCAAATTTAAGTACTTCATATGATAGTAATATACTCTTAAATTAGACTTTAATTACCTTTGAGTTACTTTGCTACATTATATTCTTTCCTAAAAAGTCTAGAGACTTTGGTATAGTGTAAAATCCATTTATTTGTCTTCTACCATTTCTTTCATGTTGTTCACAGTTGCTGGAAGTTTATCCTTTCTGTCCTCACACAGTAGAAACCTATTGGATAATTTTTCAGTTTTACTCTACAGAGACTCCATGAGCTCTCTTTCTTAAGCTGTCTCATCTCAGACTATCAAGAGGGTTTGATGCTTCAGAATCCTGACTGAGTAATGTTTGTAAGTTACTCTGCACACCTGAGCCATACACCATAAGGGAGTCTCCCCCCCCCCAAAAAAAAACCAAAACAAAACACATTTTTCCTATTGGGCATATGTGGAGTAAAAATCTGTTCTCAGTACCTTTTTTTCTCCATGTCAGATAGAGTCCAGTTGAAGTCTCTGGCAGAAAAGGAAGTGAACAAAGTGTTAAATAAACATCAGTAGCTAAATAGAAGGCCTTTGCAGCTTTTATCTATTATCATTGGAAATATATGACTCTGCCCAGTTAAGTTATCTTAATGGCTACCTGCCTGGTAAGTATTATTTGAAATTCAGCCATCCTACTTTAGTGCCATGCAAAGTAGTTGAAGCATTACTTAGGTTTGTGTATTTAAAAACTTTGCATTTGGACAGATTTGGTTGGAACTTTAGGCTTATAGAGAACTGTAGTATTTCTTTCTTGTGTGTGCATGCACACACTTCATTAACTACAGATCTGGTTTCAGGATAAGAATCTGTACATTTTTAGTTCTAGATTATCAACATCAAATTGTCTTTTTTTTTTTTTACAAAAAAAATCCTCTGTTTTGTTTTTGTTTTACTTACTACTGTACTGTTAATTTAGTAAATTATATTTTGTTACTGGTACAAGGAGAAAAAGTTGTTTAAAAGAGAGAGAACCATTCTCTCTACTGAACTGTGTTTGTTATCAAAGGATCCTATTTAGGAGTAAATTCATTATGAAAATAGTTCCAGGGCATTTTGGCTTCATTTTTTCTCCCAGCCTTTTCAAACAATTGCACAGTTTCTCAACATACCAGGCTGGGGTTCTTTTAGTCACGTAAATGCTTTTGGCTTCATCTGTCTTATTCTCAAGACACTCACTGGGAGATCAATAGAATCAAGAAGGAATTAAGAATGCTAAGTGTGGCATTGGATAAATGATTGATTCATTTCAAAGTAGTGGTAAACTAATCTAGTGTGGGGAGCGCCCCGATAGTGGTGTGTCGTCATAAGTTCTGGCCAGTTTTCATGCATGCGGTTGTCTTCTACCTCATAATTCAGATATGATGCACAAGCTTTTGGCATCTCAACAGTTACTGAAAAAACATTAGCACGTCGCTTGTCCATTCATGTGTCCTGAAATCCTACAGCAGTCTCTCCCAACTGAAGTTCTATGCCTTTCCATTTAATGGCCCGGATTCTAGTACCCTGCACTGAAATTAGTATGACCCCGCTGAATGAATAATGCCGCTGACTTCAACAGCAATGTAAAGGAGTAAGGTACTATTTAGCAAGAGATTCATAACCTGGTGAAATAAAGGGCCTGACTCTTCTAACTTTGCTCCAATCAAATGGAGCCTTCTTTCACAAGTAGTTATGATGAAATGAAAGGAAGAGGGACTGCTAGGCAGAGATGGACTCCATCTGTTGAGGAAGGGGAAGAGCATATCTGGAAGTTGACTGGCTGACCTAGTGAAGAGAGCTTTAAACTAGGTTTGAAGGGGGAAGGAGACCAAAGCCCACAGGTAAGTGACAATGTGGGAGACCAGGGGGAAAGAATGGAACTTGGGGGGAACGGAGGCTGTAACACCAGGGATAAAAGAGAAGGTAGTTGAAACATGGGGGGGGGTCAAATAATTGTGTCAGATGTTCTGATGAAACTTTAATACCTGAGGCAGGTGCAGGAGGACAACGCCAGGAGAAAATACAAGGAGGTAAATGCAATAGAACTGAAAATTGACATGAGAAAGTAGGGCAATCTGCCTGGTATCTTAGGTGCCTGTACACAAATGCAAGGAGCCTGGGAAACAAGCAGGAAGAATTGGTAGTACTGGCGCAGACAAGGAACTATGATATAATTGGAATAACAGAGACATGGTGGGATAGCTTGCATGACTGGAGCTCTGCCATGAATGGGTATAAGTTGTTCAGGAAGGACTGGCAGGGAGGAAGAGCGGGAGGAGTAGCACTATATGTAAAAGAGCTCTATGACTGCTCAGTGCTCCATTATGGAACTGGAACTGAACCAGTTGAAAATCAGTTGGTTAAGCTTAGAGGAGAGGGGAACAAGGGGCATGTCATGGTGTGCGTCTGCTATGGACCTCCAGACCAGAAGGAGGAGGTGGATGAGGCATTCTATGGACAACTGGCAGAAGTTTCCAGATCACAGGCCATGGTTCTCATGGGGCACTTCAGTTACCCTGACATCTGCTGGGAGGCCAATACGGCAGTGCACAGGCAATCCAGGAAGTTTTTGGAGAGTGTTGAGGACAACTTCCTGGTACAAATGCTGGAGGAACCAACTAGGGGCCTTGCACCTCTCAACCTGCTGCTGACAAACAGAGAAGAATTGATTGGGGACATAGAAGTTAATGGCAACCTGGGCAGCAGCGACCATGAGATGGTAGAGTTCAAGATGCTCATTAATGGAAAAAAGGAAAGAAGCAAAACGCAGACCCTGGACTTCAGAAAAGCAGATTTTGGCTCCTTCAGGGAACTGATGGGCAGGATCCCTAGGGAAGCTGATCTGAAGGGGAAAGGTGTCCAAGAGAGTTGTAGCTGTAGTAGATGAGAGAGATTTTCTCAAGTCTCAAAATATTTAGTATCTAAACAGCAACTTAAACTCTACCTGGCAGCGAATTGGAAACCAGTGCAGACCCTGCTCTGCAAAGCACTAATTAGTAAATGAACAGCTGAAGTCAGCCTTAACCTCATCTCCTAAATTTTTTTTGAAGTGTAGCCCCCTACAGATCATAAACCACAGGCTAGTTTCCAGAGAACTCTTATATGGCTAACTGAAAGAAAAGTCTCTATTCGTCTCACCAAACACAAATTAAACTAAACATCATCATCCCCTGACAGCTCCTACTTGAGAATCCAGGAGCTGCCCAGAAGCTAATCAGGACATTCAATTGGACAATATTGGGATGTGAGAAGTCATTGACAATGATTAACTGAATTGCACTAATCAGGGCTAGAACCACCAGGCAACACAGAATAAAGCCTGAGAGTTTAGACTTGGCAGGAAAAGTGACTTGAATTGCCATTGTTATATACTCAACAATAAAATTTGCTTAAGAACCAGTATTTTCCCACTCAAAATAGTGTCAGAGGGGAGGAATGAGAAGGATAGCATTAGAAACCAGATTATCTACTCATCTGGAAAAGAGATTTTTATGGTCCAGTCAGCTCTGATTTAGGAAGATTCTGTTTTATGTAGTGAGTGCAACAGGCCTCATGCCTGTCCTTTAAGGCAGTGGATTTCCCATGAGCACACATTGGAATAATCAGCAAGGTTCCCGTGATATGGTTAGTGGGGGTGAGGGGGAAGGAGTTATACACATTTAAAACTGCTTTAAATGCCAAAGCAGCAAAGTGCCAAATTTTGTTTTATGGGCAACCTAGTGTAAAAGCCAGGCATTTATGCTAGACACACTGGAAAACAACAGCAGTACAAACTGTTGTATAGAGATATAAAAGTCAGCACTAGCTCAGAATTTAGTTGCTAGCAGTCATGAAAACAAAGGAATAGGAGTGATACCGTCTTTGTGTATTCATAAGGTGCAACTCAGCTGTCATTGAACTAACTCCACAGACAGCTTCATTAATGAGGCTAGTGCAAGAAACTCAAAAGAAGATACATGGCTAAGGACAGAATACATAGCAGCTCCAAATCAATAGCTATCAGATTTTATTATGGGCAGCGTTCAAGCTCTGCCAGTGTTTCCTTTGTAAACCCCTATTTTCAGGGGGTTTAAAACGCAGTGCCACATATAGTTTAAACCTTTAATTGGAATCTGAAGGCTTTAACATAGAATTATAAATATAATTGGTTTGGGGCAGGGTACATACATTCAGAGAAGCATGGGTTTGTTGGATATTTAACATCGTTCCACAACAACTCAAGGTATTTCTGACCTGGGGTTATTAGGGAATATCACTCCAGTAAGTACTTTTGTTTAGTGTGATACTTTTGAGAGTGAATTTAGCCATTGGTATTACTTGAAGTATGATTTCAGCAAGTCAGATGGATTGAAGCATTTCATGTCCACTAAATCCTATTTAAATGGGAATATTATCTAATTCTGATTTTAGTTATAAAGTGTGCTAAATTAAGTGGCAGTGAAAGCGGTGCAAACAGCAAAACACATTTTCCACTTTCAGTTGCTTATTACATACTTCTATATCTTGCGTGAGTTTCCAGTTTACAAGAATATGTGCAAGCTATTTCATAAGGACTTGCACCTTAGGTTATTGCAGAGCTTGATGAAAAATCTATGTTTTTTCTGTGAAGTTTCAAATGTAATTTTTTTAAATTTCATTCAAAGTTTTTCATAGATGTCTTTTGGTTTTTTGGAAAGCAGGAAAAAAAAAAACTGAACAAAGCAAAATTCTTGCCCCTGCTTCTCATCCTTTTGACTGCTTTTCATATTGGGAAATGTGGAGGAGTGAGGAGATCATGCTCCAAAATTTCCCTCCTTTTTTGCCATAAAAATTAAAAAGAAATTGTTGACTAAAATGAAAACATTCTCTACAAATGATTTTGGAAAGGCGTTTTGCAAATATGAATATAATTTTTTACTAACACTAATTATTAATGTTGTTAATATGATAAATTGCCCCCACATAGAGAGAGAGAGAGAGCTAGAATATTGATACAAAAGGCAATGAGATAATTCATCAGAAAACAAAAGTCTAATACTTCCAAGGTGAATATCGCTCTTCTTCCACTAATTGCAGAGACAGGTTTTGCAAGACATTTCTTTTGCTAGAACAGCTAGTGTGCCACTTCTCGTTAGAAACTTTCTCATTGACTTCATTGGTCTTTGGAATAAGCCATATAAACGGAATGGCTGAAATGAACAACTGTTTGGAATGCAAACACTACTTTTGTAGTATTTGGGTAGCTCTGCTAATGATGATAGATAGACCAGTAGACTTTTTTTAAAAAATCCATCTGTTTAGGTTTTTGTCCTCCCACTCCCTTTCCACCTGGAAAATAAAACTGTCTGATTTACTATGCATCTACGAAATTTATTTTAGTTATGTATCTCTTTCACTAGGAAAACTCCAATTTGTTAATTTTCTGTTCAATATTATTAGTGGGTTCAGAATGTCTCTATTATGGAATTTATATGACACATCACACTAGCTCCCTAATTTGCCCAGAATCATAACTAGGGCTTTAAGGATCCTGCAAATATATGGCAAGATGATATATTGTAATGGTTTAGGAGAGGCTATCACAGTGCGTTATCAGTGAATTATAGAGTAAGTCTGCTGAAAATAGGATAGCCTATACAACCATGTTTAAACTCTCACCTTTTTATTGAAGATCAAAAGATAAGCAGTGTCTCAGGTAAGTAAATTTTATCAAAGATATATGGTGATTCAATTTGGGGTATGACTTGCTCATATTGAAATCAATGTCATTGCCCCCCTTAACGTGATGTTCTATGTTACCCCTGCTCTGAAACATGGCTTAAGCTTTCTCTCTGGTGCTTGTTACTTGAAGTGAGTTCCCCTTCCTCCTTGCATAGATTGTCTCCTGGCTTCTTTGATGCAGTGCCTGATGCCTGCACCCAAAGTGACTCCTTTGTGTTTAGGACACACATAGTACTGCCCCCAGGGAAAATGACTAGCATTACCGCTACTCTCGACAAGGAATATGACCCAGTATACAAGAAATTTAATGCACTCCTACAAACACAACAAATGAAGTGGCACACCCGCAACTTACAGTATAACACAGTTCAACTTAAAAGGATTAGTTTTGTTCTCAGTAAATGTTTGTTTTAAATATCTGTTTCAGCATACATACACAAACCACTGAAAAATATTTCCATTGTTGATAATCAATTTATCAAATAGCCAAAGGAAGAAAAATGCTGTTTGAGAAATAATTGGAGTTTAATTTAAACACATGTTTTATATATTTTGATATGTGATATTCACATCTTGTTGAAATGGTTATAAAAGTTTAACTTTCTGAATCTTAGTGGCTAGTAACTATTTATCACCTCACCCCCATCCCCCATAATTTCCCAGAACTGTGAAAGTTTAAATGAATAGAAAATACAGAAGTTTGTACACTAGAAATTTGCATAACTGTGAACATTTAAGTCAGTAGAATACACTCAAAATAAACATCAATACCCATCAAAATTATTTTTAAAAAAGTTAAAATTCTGCAACACCTAAACAAAGAGAGACCTTGCTGGGGACAGGAGAAAGAGTCTCTAGGGAAAGAAAGTGTTAAGGTTACGTAAGTCCTGAAATATTAATACAACAAATTCCCTATCTCCCAACACTCACAACTGCACCACAACCCCCAGGTGTGTGTCTGATGCCTAACCAAAGAGATGGAGTAAATAGGACGAGTTCATTGATGGGTATAGCCATGTTGCAAATGTGGGCCACTGTAAAGAAAACAAAACAAAACAAAAATTCAAAAAATCCAAACAAAGATGTTTTCATGGTGGGTGGGACAGCATCTTCTACTGGCTTCCTGGTTTAGAGTCCGGTGGTGATCTTGTCAGGCTCTTGCTAGCTAGCTCCAGGTTGACTTTTGTGCTTTTGGGGATGCTGGTCTCAGCTGGGCTGGAAGTCTCCAACCACACAATGAACCGTGCAGCAATTCAAAGTCCACCTTTTCTGGGCATAGGAGCTAAGCAGAGACTTTATAGGTGTTCTGCTTCTCTCAGCTTTTTTTCAAGTCAGGCTGATGCTACTCCTCCAACTCCTTGGGACTGAGCAGCCCTCATTCCTCATTGGCCCAGCAAACCCTGTAGAAATCACCCCTTCAGAAGTCTTCCTATAGGTTTTTGCTAGTATTTCCACTCTATTTTCTCCTTGCACCAGACTCTGAGCATTCAGAGGCTTTGGACCCATTCTTGTTTTAGCCCATAGAGTAGATACCTTAGAGCAGAGATGGCCAAACTATGGTCCACAGGTTAGATGAGGAGCCATCAGAGCCTTTCATTAGGCCTTCCAGCTGGGACTGGCTGGACCATGGTGGCCGCTCCACTCTCCCAGCACCACCCCTTCCCTATCACATGGTCTCAGCAGCAGCGCCATTGCCAGAGTGTGACCTCTGCCACTGCATAAGCCCAATGGAGGTGCCCTGGTCAGATCATGTCAGCTGTTCTCCCTTCCCAGCCCTGCCCCTACTCCTACCTCCTCCCAATGTGTGGAGCCCACTGTTCTGAAGATGTGGTCCTCAGGCCAAAAAGTTTGCCCACCCCTGCCCTAGAGGGCCAATCCAGCATACTAGGAACTGACAAGCTCTATTGGGGGTTTGCATCTGTTTTTCTTACACAAATATTAGGAGTATAGGAAAAAGAGAAACCAGATTTTTAGGGTCCTCTTATTCTCAGACAAGTAGAGGAAAATACCAGCTAAAATACCATTAGGCACTCACACCCCACAGTGATCAGCAGGGTATAAGAACTGAAGCAGAACAGAATAAAATCTATTGTAAACTCACAAGTCCCTGAGTGTAGGTTTTTTTGCAACAGTCCCTGGTCTAAGGGAAAAAGAAGCAGGGAAGAAAAAGAAAAAAAGGCTACCCTTGAATTCCTGTAGTCTCCAGACGTATCCACACAAAGGCTTTGCTCCTGTGAAATCTCAGTGTGGCATGCGACACAGATCACAGGTTGTTGCTCTTGGAAACAAGTGTGAATAGACTCTGTGCTTAGAAACAGATAATACTGTAGTTCTTTGCACTGAATGGAGAGAAGTGTTAAACCATCTGTTTTGCCTGCTCCCAAAGTGTGAAGCCTCAACAGACAAATGACCTGCTCCCATCTTTGGCCTTATTTCTTGTAGTGGATAGGGGCAACTTGGCAGCCACATAACAGCACTTTCATTAATGCAGAATCTGGTTCCCTGTGGTTCTCATCACTTTCTACCCTGATTTTTTATGTGTAATCCTCCACATCTATGCTGTGGAAAGCAAGCCCAGAGTGCACTGGCTGCTTATTTTCACTCAGTTTTAGGTTATTACTAACATACTGGTCATTTTCACACAGAGGCTGTATTCACACAGCACTTTTGTTTCGGAACAACCTGGTTGTTTCGAAACAAAAAAAAAAATGTTCACATGACGCACCGTTGTTTCGAAACAATGGGAACCCGTTGTTTTGAAACAAGGGCGTTGTTTTGAAACAAGTTAAACCCCATTTGGATGCGAAACAACCTTGTTTCAAAACCCTTGTTTCGAAACAACTTGTGTGAACATGTTGTTTCGGAACAAGGTGTTCCGAAACAACTGGTCAAGGGCTGCCCCTTCAGCACCCTGGCCAGGGAACACTCAGCACCCTGCCCAGGGTGCTGATGGGTGCCCCCTGGCCAGCACCTGCAAAGGGGGGCTGCAGGCACCGGCGGGGTTTAGCGCAGCCCAG
>ML683544.1:16243-28643 GCA_007922195.1 Podocnemis expansa | reverse complement strand
GTGTGTGTGTGTGTGTGTGTGTGTGTGTGTGTGTGTGTGTGTGTGTGAGAGAGAGAGAGAGAGAGACTAGATGATCAGAATGGTCCCTTCTGGCCTTTATCTCTTAATCAGTCCGGGAGTTTATTAATCATTCAATATCAATGAGTAAAATTCCCAGTGACTTCAAGGAACCAAAGTTAAGCCAATGATGAGCTTTTTTGGAAAATGCCACTACTTCTATTGTATGCCAAAGCTGAACAGATCCCTTCAGAGAGAGGTCTCAACAGAGAAATTTGTGATCCACAATAATTAAAATCAAGTTTAGGGAATACATATGTGCGCACAGTCTACCTTGCTCTAAGAACCCATGCTTTAAAGAAAGGTAATTTATTTGTCATGTTAGTTTTTTCAACTAAATACCAAATGTAGAGAAATAAGAAGGAATGAATGAAAGAGGCTCACCTGACAGTACTTCAGATGCTAACGGGGGCACTGAGTTATATGGACAGCTAAAAGAAATTACAGCCCTAACATAAGAGCCAGATTCTGTGATCTGCTGTCATGTTGGTTCATGCTTTTCTCCACAAATAGCCCTCTCACTTAAGTCATGGAGTAAAGTACTGTCAGAAGGATAAGGGTGGCAGCACCATGCCCTAAGTCAATAAGTAAGTATACCGTATTAGATCTGAAGTGCCAACAATTGCAGCAGTACAATTTTTCTTGATGTGAAACCAAACTAACTGGCCTTATCTCAGTGTCTTGATCTTTGATATATAGAAGAGGTTAATAAACTTTAAATCAAACACTCCAGTCACAGAGGCAATGGGGCAAAGTATTCTTTTTCTTAAAGAACTGAGACAATCTCCTGGTAACATTCTAAGAAGAAACTCTCACTTTCACAGAGCCTTTCTGTGTTTCTGATGTTATTTTCAGACCTGCTATCCATAGAGGGGCATCTAGAGCACCTTAGAAATGCACTGGAAAGAAGTTTCTTCATTATGGTAACTGAACTATGTAAGAGGAGAAAGTGATTTTGCTAGAGGTCTTCTGCTAGATTGCTGTGCTGTGCCATGCTGCATGCAAAACTAGTAGGTGTGAAAGAACAAAGGAGACTTTAAACAATCTTTATTCTCCCTGATTCTGGTCCCCAGAATTTAAATTGAATAAAATTTCTTAATTTAAAGCTGCCTGATTTAATTTATTCCTAGCTGTCTGTAGACTCCAGGGTCTATTTTGGTAATCAGAGATCATCTGGTACCAAGCCATTCTAGTCAAGCCCCCTTTGTCTGTTCTCAGCCCCATCACCAGAGGATCCAAGTGGGATAGCATAGGAGACACTATTAGGCCAACAGAGGACTTCCCTGTGCAAAGCGAAATCTCCTTGGGTGTATCTACAATGAAAAGTGTTTTCAGGATAAGGAGGCTTATCTGGAAAAAAACTTTTCCATGTCCAACCAGGCATTTGCTTTTTCGGAAAAAAAGCAGTCCTGTATTTCGAAAAAAAAACTAAGTGCTTTTTTTCCAAATCATTAAACCTGCTTTAATTTTGAAAGAGCAAATCTTTTGAAGTAGTTATTTAGAAAAAAGCCATTCCAGGACATGAACTGGATTTTTTGAAATAATTATCAGGGGATTCCCCCTGGAGGGCTAGTATTTTGCCCGGGGTCCCTCACCAGGCAGGATAGGATTCACTGTCCCAGGACGGATGCCCCCCCAGCACTTTGCTCCCTGCAGGAGACAGAGTCTCCCAGGGGAGCAGCCAGGAACTCCAGCGGGGCTGCACTCACTGCCCAGGGCAGCCAGGGAGCCCTGCTGGGGTTGTGCTCCTGGCCAGGGTAGCCCAGAGCCTCTGCAGCGATGCGCTCCCTGCCAGGGAACCCCTATGGGGCCGCGCTCCCTGCTGCGCAGTCAGGGAACCAGGAATGCTGCTTCCCCCTCCACATACTGATCTGTCCTCCAGCCCCCCTGTTCAGGATGGTGGGGGGCTAGTCAGGGGCTAGGAGCCTGATCAGGCTTGGAGCTGCTTGCGGCGCATGCTGGGGGGGAACAGCACCCCTGGTTCCCTGGCTGTGCAGCGGGTAGTGCGGCCCGTCGGGGTTCCCTGGCAGGGAGCGCAGCCCCGCCTAGGTTCCTGGCTGCCCTGGCGGGGGAGTGCAGCCCTACTGGGGTTCCCTGGCTGCCCTGGAGGTGGCGTCTCTCCCCAGGCAGGGAAACCTGTCTAGGGGGAGGAACTATTTCGAATGAGAGTCTAATGTAGACTTCCTAACATGAAATACTAATTCCTGCTTCTTCTGAAAAAGGAGTCTGGCGAAGATGCACTTTTTAAAATTTATTATTTCGAGTTAATATCAGCAAAGTTATTTTGTAATAGCTATTTCGAAATAACTTTGCCAGTGTAGACATAGTCTTTGGGATTGAGGGGTGAATGAGGATGGGTTTATGGCTATTTTGTGCTGCTGGATTGCAATTACAAATCAGAGTTTTGGTTTTCAGACTACTATCCCAGTGCTTCTCCTGGAATAGAGTGATTCTATCTAAATGTTTTCATTTGTTTGATTGCTACTTTTTCCTTCCCTCTCAACTAGCCTCAGTATTTAGAGTATGTGCCTCTTCCGCTTCTGATTTTTTTTTCCAGAAGCAAATGCCATAAGAGCACTGCATGTGCTTCACCTTGATGATGAAGTTGACTTCTAGTCATCTAAGTCAATTTTTTATAGATGGATTAACATGGCATCATGTTTCTGATGCACTTTAAATGGATTTTACAGCCTTTTCCTTTGTCTGGAAATTGTTGGCTGGGCATTTGTATATCTAAGTGTGAATTTAGTGGCTGCTGGACATAGGTTGTGTGATGTCTCTCCCTTTCAAGCATTTCCACCTCCCCAGTGAAAAGCCTCATTTTCATGTTAGTTTCAATTGTGCAACCAGACTGATGAAATCAATACAGCAGACAGCTCTGTGTCCCCCAACTTCCTTTGCATGTAACAGTGCATCTCCTCTGCTGGCTCCAGAAATATAATAACTTCTGATTTCCTGAGACTTGGATTTTGTCCTTAAAATTGCTTCTAACATGCTGCAAATAGATGGTGAATTCTTTTTTACTCTTCTAACTTTAAATTCAGGTCTAAATATAACATTCTGTTGAATAGACATCTGGAGTTCTGCTTGGTCTCTTGAATTGATTTGTAAATCTGCTTGTTGATAGTCATAATAATTGTGATTTAATTTTTACATGCCTCATTTGCAATCCTGCTTGCTGGAACTGCCTCTATAGCTGCTCAGTTTTGAAATGTGATCTGAAGTTTCTAACCATTAAAGATACAGATAGCATGAATTTTTTGGATATAAAATGATTTAAGGACTGCTCCTTCTACAGAGGCATTGATTGACAAGACTTCCATTGCAGTAAGATCAGGTGTGATTGGATTATGGGACCACAGGCTATAGTGCATATAGGGTCTCTGTATATCGTGATGGAGTGTTGAATGTTTTATAAGCTACTACTATACTTGATTACACCTTGGGCAGTGATCTGTACAGTTTATATTTCCATATGGGACATTCAGGTTAGATGTTATGAAAGTCTTTAACTGAGAGGATAATCATGGACTAGACAAGGTTACCTTTGGAGGCTTGGAAATCACTTTTATTGGAGGGTTTTAAGAACAGGTTAGAAAAATATCTGTCATAGTTGATCTAAGTATATATGTTCCTGTCTTTGCATGAGGGGGTGGAGTAGATGACCTTTTGAAGTCCTTTCCAGCCCTACATTTCTATTACTCAAATACAGAAATGCTGGATTGTTGTCCTATAGGTCTTACATTTAAGTTGGTCTTGATTCAAGCCATTTTTTTAAAAGTACAGTAGAGCCTCAGAGTTATGAATACCTTAGGAATCGAGATTGCTCATAGGTCTGAACAAAACATTATGGTGGTTCTTCAGAAGTTGACAGCTGATCAGTGACTTAATACAGCTTTGAAACTTTACCATGCAGAAGAAGAATGCCACTTTCCTTGTATTTGTTTGGATTTTTTTAGAAGTTTCATTTAACATGGTACTGTACTGCTTTTGTTTTGGTTTTTGGTTTTGTTTTTTTTTGTATTTTGTGTCTGCTTCTCCCTGACTGTACTTCCATTTCCAAGTGAAGCATGTGGCTGACTGGTCACTTTGTAACTCTGGTGTTTGTAACTGAGTTTCTATTGTACTTAAATGTTCTATGTTAATTAAGCAAAAAGACATGGCAAGCTCTATATTTGTTTGTTTTTGAAACTTTCTAATTTCAAATCTTACATCAGCTTCTCATTGATAGAATAGGTAGGAGTAGCAGCATGTCAGACATTCTTTGCTAACTGACAAGGGCCTGTGCGTGGGCCTTGCTACTACACATCATGCAAGTTAAGCAAACTGTAATACCTTATTACAAAATAATACAGAATCCTTCTGCTTGTGGAAAATCCGGTGACATGGCATGCTTGCCATCTGTGAGATACATCAATGAAGTGAAGCATCAGCATGCAAACTCCATTGGTGCGTGCACAGGCTTTGTCTACAAAGATATTGCAAAATAGTTATTTTGGAATAACTATTTCAAATTTATTTCAAAATAATTATGTTGAAATAGCATTATTTCAAATTTATTTTTTCCAAGTAGGAGTCTAGAGAAGGATCTCTATTTTGAAAAAAGTAGGGATTATTATTTCAAAATAGAGAGTCTTCGCTAGACTCCCTATTTCGAAATAGGGGAAGGCAGGGAAAAGTATAGGGCCATTATTTCGAAAAAAGCTAATTCTGTGTCTTGGAATGGCTTTTTTTTTGGAAGAACTATTTCAAAAGAATTGCTCTTTCAAAATAAAAGCAAGTTTAATTATTTCAAAATAGCTCTTTTTTGTTTCATTTTTTTTTAATAACAAAGTACTTATTTCAAAATAAAAGAATGCTTGCATGGACAGGTAAAAGATTTTTTTTGGAAATAAGCTTTCTTATTTTGAAAAAAACTTTTCAGTGTAGACATACCCACAGTGTATAAACTGGTGTGCCTTGCAGAAGGGGAAAGTAGAGTTAAAACCAGCAGCAAATGCATGAAGTTATATGCTTCCAAATCACTTTAAACCTTGAAAACAAATTGAAGTTAATGCTGTTTCAAGCTCCATTAACTCCTCAGCAGAAGGATAGAAACATAGAGGAAACTGTTGAGTAAAGGTTCTGTTTCATAGAGCAGTGTTTCCACTGCATAGATAAGGTCCATTGGTACTGGACACTGTTCCCAAGCTTATGATGTCTTTCTCATGTGTTATCACCTTTCCCTCCTTTTAAAAAAGCACATTCCTCTTCTTCTGCTAACAGTTTATGACGCACATTATACATTTTAGAGGGAATCATGCAGCATATTTTCCATGAATTTTTGTTACACCTTGACAAATGTTAACACTGAGGCTATGTCTACACCTAAAATCTTAGTTTGGACTTGGTAGTCCACCCTACGTAGTTACAAAGTTAGTTTGAACTAAAAAAAGGGGGGGGAGGGGGCTTAGTTCAAACTAACCCCTAATTCGAATTTATTTAATTCTAACTTGAATGTCTACATTGTGTTACTTCAAACTAAATATGCAAAGTTAAAATGAAGCAGTCAGTTCAGACTAACCAGCCAAACTAACTAGTTCAAACTAAGCTAAACTAAATTTTTTAGTTCAAACTAGGCAAAGCCTAGTTCAGAGTTCAAATTAATTTGAATTAAGGCTCCTTAATTCGAAATAATTTGCTAGTGTAGACATAGCCCGAGTGTATAATATCATATCTGCTCTTCTTCTGACTCCCTGTCTCCACCCTAATTTTTCCCTTTCATTTAAAATATGAAGAAAAGGAAATAATCAAGCTGTCCAGATTAAATATAATTATTCGCAAAAGTTTTATGCGTTATATTATGGAGGGTAGTATCCATTGTAGAAAAGCAATAATTGTTAACAATATTTAGAATTTAGTAAGAGCCATGGATATAATGTAAGCTTTCATGCTAATTTCTAGTAAACCTCATGGGTATAGAAATATATAATATGTTTAAAACTTCTCTGGGTTTCTGAGTGCTTTGATTCCATAAGAACAGACTTTTTGATCTAGTCTGTTTCTCAAATCAGTAAGCAAAGTAGGACATGGTTCTGATTATCAGCCAATTCACATTGGCTTTCCTACACTCCTGTTTGATGATACTTCTCCTTTTCTTCTCCCCACCCCTTTTTCTTTTTAAAAAATTATGTTCTTTATGTGATGCCTATAGTGAATGTAGGCAATGTCATGTCTATTTATAAAATCACAGCCACCTGATGTATCTTATACTTGATAAGTATTGAAACAGTAAACTAACAAAACAATCACACTAACAGTCAGTGTTGATGTTTTAATAAAAGTTTTTCTTTTCCTCCTCCCCCAAATTAGTGTGGCGGAGGGGTGTCTTTGGAAGAACTCCTACCACTGTACAGCAATGGGCTGTGCCTCACCAATTGGCCTTTCTGGGAAAAATCCAGATGACTGTGCAAAGACTTCTGCTGTCAACGCTAGTAGCTAAACATCTCAGTACTGGAGAATTCAAATTTGACTCCCCTGGAAAGTTGTTATTTTAGTTTGCCCTTTTCTTTTCTCAAAGGAATCTCAGCACCGTAGTTTGAAGTGCAAACACTTCAGAAATCAATGGCAGTTATCTTTGCCTATAGTAAAGGAGTGGCAGCAAATACCACAACATGTGGATAGGGAATTACGTGTCTGATTGTATGTTCAGTCTCCAAGTGAGGCACAGTGCACCAAGAAAGCTATAGAAGAAATAAAGCCTTGTCATCCCAAAGGACTTGCTTAGAATATTGCTGCTCTTTTCCAGTTAGTAGCCAAAGGACTTTTTTGTTTTTAAAAATGAAATTAGTTGGAACAAGTCCCACCCCTTTGTAGACACAGTGGAGCTGGTATGTAGGGGGATATAGGCGATGAGATGTCTGCTGTCTCCAGAGAGCAAGGTTTAGTGGAAGGCATCTTCTAGTCTGGAGGTTCCCAAACATTTTTCTGACATAAACCCATTTTCAGATGTGTTGTTTCCTGCTACCCCAGACAGCATGTAAGTTGCTGTTTAAAAATGGTGTACTCTCCACAGTATGACTTCACACACACAGTGCATTTAAGGTCACACTACAAGGAGGATGCCATTTTGCTTTACAAAACAGCATCCTCTGGACTGCATAATCTTACACACCTGTGGTGCATGCAAGATCATGCTGCATGGAGGATGTTGCTCTGTAGAGCAAAATAGTATCTGCTGTATGGCATTATCTCATGCATACGTTGCTTATGAGGTCATGCTATGCAAAGGAGGCCATTTTATAAAATAGCCTACTCTGCATGCTTGGGATTGGCATGACTCCATCTGTTGGTGAACTGACCCCATTTGGGTAAGTAGTAAGGCCAACTCACTGTTTGGGAACTCCTGCTGTAGCCTTTGAATCTCACAAAATGGCAAAGGATCAGGAGGAGCTGTTGTAGTTTCTGGGTTGCAGAGCCTCTCCATGGATACTCGCTGTTATACATGTGGGACTTGATACATAGAAGTGCTGGAAAGAGACTCTTTCTGGACCCCAGTCAGCTGATCTGAGGGTTACAAAAGGCAGATTTTCCTCTCACTGGCAGAGTGCATTACCCACTATTAACTCTTCTGATGACTTGTACAAGCTAGGGAGATTCCCTTCCACACTCTTCTGTCTTCTGAGGAGAAATCAGCTATTTGGGCTTGGGATGGGGGGGGAGGATTTAGTTTACTATCTTGGGAGTTAATGTGCAGGCTAGTGTTTGTTAGCGCTAAAGCAGTCAACATTACTGGACAAATTATGAGACCATTTTGCCATGTTGTAATAGATCAGAATCTTTGATAAGCAGAGCAGAAATGAAAGTTGACCTGAGAATAATTTGCTTGTGGTTCCTCGAAAAATGTTCTGTCTTTTCTTGGCCCACTACATGTATCATTGATTGATTACTTCAGTCTGGAATAATTTTAGTATTGCTCTGAAATAATAACTTCTCTATTTCCAAAGCAAGGATGTTCCTTGAGTCATCTTAATAAACATAACAAAAATAATCTAGAACAATATATGATCTTACTTGATCATCTGCTATCAACAGAATTTATGGCATCTTACAATTTTGCAACTAATCAAATGGATGTTATGGGACAGATTGCAAGAGAGAAGATATATTTGAAAAATTTTAGTGTTCACCATCAGAAAAACATAGCTGAGAAAAGCTGCATGTAGTTAAGTCATTTACTATATAATCTGTTATTACAAAGGTGAAATGTATATGGGGTACTAAAAACTGAATTTATTTAACACAGTTGGACTTAAAGGAAAAGCATATGTAACTCATTGTTCTTCATATTCTGTCAAAATCAAACTCTTAACTAGTTTTACTGGCTTCAAAGGCAGTATAGATGTTGTGGCTCCAGCAGAAACTTAGGCTGACCACCAACACTCTGACTGTAAGCATCAGGTGGAGTTTCTTCCCAAGCTGCAACATCCACCCTATTTTTTTAGTGAACTTATTTGTGTGCAGCTAGTATGAGTTTATCTACCCAGCCCAGACATCTGGCTGAAAGGCTAGTCTCTCTCTAGAATGAAATATTGGTCTTGTCAATCCAAAATATAGCCTATGAATGTATCACACTTTCATTTCTGCCAAAAACTGAAGAAGTGGTAGCCTGATATTTGAAAAAACATTTTTCCATTTCTTGGTATTTCTCTTTTTGCTCTTATGAATACATTTTGGTGTTCTTGGCCTAGCGAAGTATAATTTACAGACCACCTCTTGTCTCAATGACCTTACCTATAAACAGAGGGATTAAAACAAAGGAGGTGTGGATATGGTCTGTATGTCCAGTCCATAAAGCTGAATTAATTACAGTGGGGACCCGTTAATGCGCAGGTGTTGGGGGACAAGCCCCAGTGACTGCGCATTAAATGGACCACACGCAAAGAGGACCATGGTGAATAAATAAATAAGTCAGAATGCAGCACTAATAAGGCTCACTCTACCTGTTTCCATGCCCAGGCCAACTTCCCCTTTTAGCTAGTGTGCTGGACTCCTTAAATTGTTACTCACTTCGTGCATTTCCATGCCCAGGCCAACTTCCACATTTAGGCACTGCGTGTTAATGAGTCCCATGCATTAAGCTAATGGCTTCTGGGGACATGACCAGAGTGCATGGTAACTGGATCTGCATGCAAACAGGTCGCGCATTAACAGGTCCCCACAGTACCGTAAATTTGATGGAGAAACTCTCATTATTCAAAGGGTTAAAGGAAATGCACTATAAAATCTGGTGTCATTTGTAATAAGTTAGTTCCAGCAATTCTTTTAGCCTTTCTCACTATTTCTCTGTTGCCATAGGTTACTAATCACTGAAGCTGTTTTTATGGCTTTTTCTTTTCTAATGAAATAGAGAAATATGTGTTTAATTCTCTCTTCCATACATTCATCCTCTTCTGTCTTCTGCATGATTCATGGATCTACTTTGCTTTTCCTCTGGTCATTGTTGTGTAAATGAAAAATTACTTCAATAAAAATTAGTGAAAAGTTGAAGGAAAACCAACAAACAAAATCCACTAAGTGGTTCAAGCTTCAGGGCTCCTTTAAGTTTCATCCAACTGTAACTACTACCCAGGGACATTTCAGCAGATGAGGATAAATGAAGGAACAGAGCAGCACTCCAGCCATATCTCTGTTTCCTTAGGTGTCCCCTTCCTCCTGCAGACATATCCCCAATTCCAGATCAGAGTGGCACAAGATAGCACAGTCCATGGATTCCCCTTCTGGTAAGTGAATCTCTGAGTAGCCAGTTAATCCAGATTTTTGACTGCTTTGCATCTTTGGAGAGATCCAAAGCTCTGTTCAAAAGCCTCCTCTGTAGAATACTTCAGTTTTCGGCAGGTTGTGTAAAATATGAATGAAAACATGTATGCTCATATTTGCATGTGCTTTGCATTTCATGCACAATGTCATAATTGCCATCACAAGTGGAGGTCTAGGCATGTCGGCATTGTTTGCATCATCCTCCACGTATTGAGTAATTGGACTTTACAGTCAGATTCTGTTCAAGGAGCACCAGATAGAATAGTGTCACAAATTAAGTATTGGATTCTTAGCTCAACCAGACAAACTGTTGACTCTGCCAGCCTATACCATGCTAAGGGAAGAAGTAAGGTGTGCAGATTGAGCTTCCTACATTTGTAAAGTTTGGCCTAATGAGCACTGTTCCCTCTAAGCTGCGCGGCTGCGCGGCGGCGCAGGTAAGAAACCCCTCCCCGCGCAGGGGTTTCCAGTTCCCGCGCACGGGGAGGGGCAGGACTGGTTGGGACAGCCCGACAGAGTGGCTGAGGCTCAGCCAAAAAACCAAGGAGTGGTGTATCACTTTACAACTCCTCCTCTTCGCCCTGCCCTCCCCCGTCCTCCAGGCATTCCAGCTGCAGTGCTACAAGTGGTTTCGCTTTGCTTTGTTGCTTGGCTCCTAACCCCGGCTTCTTTCCAGGCTCCAGCTCAGGTCCTCTCCGCTTTCCCTGCACCTGATTTTGGGGAAGGTTTGATCTTATTTTTTGGAGGGGTTGGGGCTTTTCTTCACCTTGATGGGGTTTCTGAAGTGCCCAGAGAGAAACCTGTGACTCCTTCTTTGCTTTCTGCTTTGCTGCCCAGCTTGACTTAAAGTTTCTGCAGAGGTTTCTTTCTCTAATGGCTGGGCTAAGCCAGATCTTTATTTCTGCTAATGAGCCTTGGCTTTTGACAACAAATCTTTTGTTTAGAGGTCTGACAAAGTTCACTTTTGGTTGTGAGGAGCTTTGAATCTGTAAGATTTTCCTTTTCCCAGTGTGATTTTTTTCAGTTTGTTTCTCCTTTCCAAGAAGAGATTAGTCCACTATAGATGTGTCCTTAAATTTTAGTAAGATACACAGATGTGCAAGTATTATCCATTCTAAAGTAGCTGCTGGGCTGGGCCTGATCCTACGCTTTAAATGAAGTCAGTGGGAAATTTGATGGAGTAAGGATTGCAATATTTGTCCCTTTGTTAGTTTATCAAATCATAGAAAACAAGCAGCTTGCTTTTGCCTATATACTCTATGCTTATTTTTATTTTGGTATATTTAGGAAAAAACTGATCATTGTATTCAAGAATAGGTGCTGTCCTCTTGGGTGGAGCATTTGATAGTCACAAACATCTACTTCTACTCCGCCCCGCTCCCCCATTTGATGTGTATTTCACATAAAAGCAAACAAAATGTCAACTGTCATAAAATAGATATATATCCATCTGTGGTTTATGGCAGACATAGTAGGATATGATGTTTCCAGAAATTTGCATTTTAGGTAAAAGGTTATGTATGCACATAAAAACCAGCAGCTCTCATTTTTTTCTGATTTCTCCTTTCCTGTGTGTATAAAATCTAAAGAGCTCGTCTGTGATTTTTTTTTTTTAAATACTGCACAGTGAGGCTCAAAACTGAGGCTAGACAGGGATTTCTGTACACTCCGCCTGTGCCCTCCAGTTGTTGGCTAGTAACTGTTAGAGCAAATGAGTGAGCACCCCCTATACCCCCCCCCAAACATCCCCCTGCACCACACCCCTAATTTCAAGTCATGGGGAGAATACTGCTGACAGAGATTACTTTTCCTTTAGAAGCCAACACCTCAAATTCTGTTAGACTTCATGTAGTCATGGACCCATCCCGCTGTGTGTCAGACAATGAGTGAAGGAACTTAGTGTGTTAAAACTGATTTTAATCTTTTCCATAATTACTACATTAAATTTATTGGAGGTGTGCTTCTGTTTGCAACTCACAATGTAAAAACATCAGTCTGGATAGGAGTTCTGCAGTGTGATTCTCCTTGGGCCTTGATATAAACATTAAATACTTAGTTTTGTGACTCCTTAAAGTGGTTGGCTTTACGGTTACTTTAATGTGAAGAGGAAAAATACTTAAGCCATTCATTTGATATTCTTGAGCCTCTGTTCTTGCAATTAATCTCACACTGTAACTAGGGGCTAGACAGATTTCCCTGGAGTTGGGTGATCAATGGGGCAAGCATTTGTGTGTGGGGGGGGGCATTGGCTGGGTAGATGAAGGGGGCCCAGGCGGAGCCCCAGATGTGTATGTGTCCTCCAACATCCTCCTTTTTGTACTTCCCTGTCCTCCTGTCCATGCTTTGGTATCCAGTAAACCTAGTCTGGCAAAGTGGTTGAGGATTGGATGAGGGGTGGGGGGGACAGGCCTTAACCATGGCCAAGGATCAACTGGCGGAGGGGGCAGGGTGGGAGAGCAGCTGAAGACAGGCAGGGGGGCAGGCCTGAAGCCCCACTGAGGATTGGCGGGGGGGGGGGGAGTTGCTAGCTATCCAAGGGCTCCTT
>ML683544.1:0-16143 GCA_007922195.1 Podocnemis expansa | reverse complement strand
GGGGGGGGGGGACACAGTGCTGGAACCCACGATCCTGATGTTAAGAGTTTGCTGCACAGATGCACACACGGAATAAAGAGCAGTTTATGGGGGGGTGGGATCAAGGGGAAGTGGAGTACACAGTTATCCTTTATGCCTAGAAGTTTTGATATATGGAATGCCTGTAGCTCAGTTGGTAAAATAACAGATTTGTAATCACAGGGTCAAGCCTTGGGTTGGTTTTTTTTTTTACCTTCTGGCCTGTTGCTCCTTAGGGAAGGGTTAAACTGGGAAAAAAATATATAGCAAACACTAATAAAATGAAGGAAAATAAAGTATACTGTGATCAAGATTACTAATAGTGACCAAGTAAGTAAAACAAATAAAGGGTCACATTTGAACTGGCTAGGAACAATTTAGGACCATTTTTTTAAAATTGTAAAATGGGCTGCTGCGCAAAATGAAAAATGAGAGGCAAGTTAACTGCTTTCACTTTAACTTTGTGTTTATTCATTTTGGAAAACCGACAAAGGCAGACAAACAGGATTGAAGAACCGATGAGCCAAAACGTTACATAAGCGTAGAATACATTCAAATTATTAATAAAAACAATTTAAATAACATTAATTTTTCATTGTTCTATATTTTTCAATAATTTCCATCATGTGAAGTTGCACAAAAATTTTAGTCAGAAAAAGTTTTGCACACGGGTTCAAAATTTTGCACACAAGCCATCAAACCTTAGAGGGAACATTGCTAATGAGTGTTTGCAATGGAGGATACCACTGGTGGTCTTCTAGCCTGCATAAACTTCAGGATCATTTCCATGGCACATGAAGATACATAGGCCACAACTACGCAGGCAGTGGCAAATTCACCATCATCAGATCAATCTTTGCAGATTGATTTAGCAATTTATTAAGATCAACTAAATCAATTTGGAGATTGACTTAATAAAACCACCTCCTCAAGTGACATAGCTTTCGGTCGATAGGAGTGCTTTTCCTTTTGACGTAGCACAGTGGAGATGCCACACTGAAGGGGAATTAAGAAGTCAGCAGGACTTACACAACTACTGCTGAATTTCACCAGCAGTGTAGACCAGGACACAGTTTTGTTTTTAGGGACCTTTGTTCCTACTATCCACCAGAACAATCAATATCTATCTGACATACAACTTTGGGGCCTACACTAGGAATGCAGGGGCTCTAGAAGTTCATCCATGCTGAAGATTCTTACTAGGATACACAATAAAAATGTCATAAAATGAATTCACAATCCTAACTACTGAAAATCTTCTGTGTTGTCTGATCCTCGCTAGCAAATGATACAGGAGGGAGGGAGAGCACTCCTTTGTACAAGGCTCCCAAAGATTTATAATCTGTAATATATATGTACAATAAGTTCAAAGAGCATTGCTAGCAGCATACTACACTGTGATAAATATTTTTATGGAGATTTTTTATAGGGTTTTATAAAAACGTCTGACCCAATCGTTGATTTAGTAGAGCAGTTAAAACTCAAAGGAATTGCTCAGATTAGCTTTTCGAGCCATCTAAAAAGTTTATGTATTCTAGGCTTCCCAAGAAGCTCACCCTTTGGTAACTTTTGGCAGCAGCTAGAAATTGCCTTACATCACCTAATCAAGAGTGTTATAACTCTAGATCTGACTTCAAGGCCCAAAAGGCGAAGTAAGTCTAGATGTGAAAACCTGGGCTCTTTTTATCTTCCTTGTGACAAAGAGAGAGTGCTAAATGATAAAGTTCTGACGTAGTGCTGCAGTGCCAGCCAGGATCTTCAGCCTTGGTGAATTTCCTTGTATGTGGGGATTTCAGTCAGAGCCTTAATGCTACTAAAATGGATCAAGCTGGATGGTTGGTGTTTTTTATGGATACTGGAATTCCCTGAATTGTTAAGCATGCACTGACTTTCACACCTTGTGAAGTTTAATATAATGCCAAAATGTTTCACAGTGGGAACACAATTTAAGGTCATTCTTTTGACTTTGTAAATAATTTAACAGTTTCAGGGTGTCTGTGAATTGGTCTGCAAAACCTCTCTTAAGAAAAATTATATTGAAGCTATATAACAGTGATATGAAAAGGGTAGAAAGGTAGGAAATACAAAGATGCATTTTTTATCTTACTCAGTAGAAATAAATATGTAATGAGAGAGAACATTTGGAGAGGATTTACTGAATGACATAACGGTGCAGTGTAGTTTGTTACATTAATACACAAGAGCTGTCTTCATAATGTCTGGGTTTTTTCACACATTCTTTTTTATTTAAATGATCTTCTCTTTGTCCTGAGATGTGCACATTACTTGTGTTAATCTTGACTATCATTCTTTCATCGTGCATAAGCACATATAGCTATATTTTCATGTAACTGCAGACAATATGTGTAAATTGTGTGTATTTGTGCATGTCCAAAAGTGTTAATTATTTACTTGGAACTGTTCTTTGAAGATATATAGCCGCAGCAGAGCTATAGTATGAAGTCCATCTCAGTGGAACTCCCATGCTGTTAGCTTTTCAATGCATGCACTTGTTCCCACAAAATAGACTTTACTTGTAAGCTATCGGCTAACCATCAGATGATACCAACTTTCAATTATTACCATTGGAACAGCATTAATATTTACAACAATATTAACAGTGATGAAATTAGATTAGAAGATCTGGCTGCCTTTGTGAATTGTGATCCAAGAATCTCTTGATGCTAACTGGCAGAAGGCACTGGGATACAGCAGTGTCCTGAGTTCACCAACAGAATGTCAAGTAAGATCTCTAATGAAAACCTGTGAAACTCTGGTCATCATAACTATTTCAAATTGTCTGTATGGAGAATATGTGCAGAGTTATGTAGCTTGCATATTAAAAATTGTGTTCTCTAGACCTGTAGTTAGAAACAAGTCACTCCAAGGCACTGTGTCGGGATAATTTCTTCCAAAGAGGAGAGACTTATCTCCATGGAGGACTATTGTATTTTGTATGTCATCCAGTAGGTGTCTATTAGCATTCTAAGTCAACTGCTAATAAAAGCTGATAAGGATCATGGGAACTGAAGTGGGGATGTCAAGAATTAAAAGCATGAATTTCTCTAACTTGAGCTAAAGAGTCAGGTTCCATATCTGGAGCTTAACTTCTGTGGAGCAGGCAGAGAGGAGGACATACAACACACACTAGCCAGTGGCTTACCCTGATGTTGCGCTCAACTCTGAACTTCATATAGAGTTTTTCTTACAACTTTTCCTTCAAGATTAGTATGCAATTTTAGCACATTCTTGGAATTATTAATTGTACATTCCCAACTATACATTATGTCAGTGAGTGCTGTTAGATGGTTAAAATTTGCCTCTGTTTCTTAAACACATGGAATATGTCAACATTTGGGGGCTCTTTGAAGTTGACTTAACAAGTTTGACTTTAGGTCGACTGAAAGTTAACCTTGTTAAGTAGATTTCAGGGTATGACTACACTGGAGACGACAGTGTAAGCATGGGCTGGGCCCAGGTCTAGGACTTGTCCTGCCCCTGGGTCTGATCTGGCTCCAGGGCCCAATCTGGCCCCAGTCGCAACTAGCAGGCAGCTGGTAGCTGGCTCCGGCCCTGAGCCACTTGCCGCAAGTGGCAGGCAGCTGGGAGGTGGCTCCAGGCCCCTTGCCACTTGCAGCAAGAGGCTCGGGGCTGGACTGGGCCCCCCCTGGCCAGATGGGGACCTAGGACAGGGTCGGGGCCTGGGCCCCAACGCTGCCTGCCCTGTAGAGTCAACTTAATGCTTAAGTTGACTTTTGGGGCTGGTGTTATTAAGACAACTTAAGCAAATGCTTAAGTTGATTCTAAATTTGGCCAGGGAGTGCCTTAGGTCAACTTAAGGCAGGTTAAGTCGACCTAAGGCTTCATTGTAGACATACTCAAGGAGAGCTACAGCTGAACACAAGAATGAGTCCTTCACTGGCATTCATGTGGCAAATTACTTCTATAGAAGACCATGATTTTATGTGGCCCCAGACAATGACAAAAGAAAATAAGGAGCTCCGTTATTGATGAACTACAGCCCTAAATATACCCATTGATAGTAAAACAAAAAACAAATCTGGTGGCACTTTTAAAGACTAACAAATTTATTTATTACATGAGCTTTCGTGGGAGAAAATCTCACATTGTCAGATGCTTTGAAAGCAAAGCATTGCCACCAGCCTCTCTGTTTGTTTTGCTGGACTAGACTAACACAGCTAGCCTTTGGATTTTGGTAGTAAAATGCATTTCCAGGCTCTAACTTTTCAAGAATGAAACCTCTGTGCATGTTGTGAGCCACTTTACACATGTTACTTGCTGAGCTTATTTATGTTTTGGAAGCAAGAACAGAGTAGTTGGTACAATTCATCTCTTATTCACCAACAGTTCACTAGTCCACAAATATACATTTTTATATGGATTTAAATTATCTTCTATTAACAGTGAAGGAAGATAAAGTGCCTGAGCAGATTTTTAGATCTCTTACATGCTTTCAATACTGTGGAGCCTTAGATTTTATTGGTAGGTGTGAGGCCACTAGGTGAAGAGGATGAAATCTTTTAGAGTTTGTTAATTTCTGCTGAGATGCCCTAAATATTTCTCAGAGATCTCTGATGGGTGGGCAGTTGGGTTCATCTTCATTTCTTTTCTGTGTGCATTTGAGACTATTTGGAAAAATCAGGCTTGATCCAAAACACCCTGAAATGAATTCAAAGTCCCAGTAACTTAAGTGGGCTTTATGTAGACTGACTGAGGAAATGGGGGCTCCAGCATATACATATACGGTGTGCTGTTAATGTTTACTCCTCCTTACCGTCACACAGGGGTTAAAGTAAGGGGAAATGCACTGGAATGCTGTTCTGGGGCCCACTATTTTTAGGGGCTCAGCGTTTTGGGGCCCCGAAAAATAGAATGTGGAGCCGGAACGCTGCATTCTGGGGCCCACCATTGAAAAATAGCAGGTCACAGAATGCAGCGTTCCATGTCTGAGTGCTACTTTTAGGGGCTGAACACTGAGCCCCTAAAATTAGTAGGCCCCTAAAAATAGAACGCTGGGACCCTAAAAATAGAAGGCCCCAGAGTGGCATTCTGCCATGTTCTGGTGGGTGGAGGTGGGGGACTGGGGTAGGCTAGGGGCATTACTGGGGGGCTCAAGCTCCACCCCAAGCCCCTCCCTTTCCACTCCCTGCCCCCAACGTGGGGCCTGCAGCATCAGCCCCAGACGTGGCACCGCCGGGACCTGGGGCTTACTGCCCCCACCTCCCCAGCCGCACTGCCAGTGAGTGTGGGGTCGACTGGCTCATGCTGGGCGGGGGGTGAGCCACTGGCACAGGAGGGGCAGGAGCTGGAGTCCCAGGAGGCCCACCGGCATGGGAGCATTCTGGGGCCTCCCAAATTATACTTTTAACCCCTACCATCACATCATATCCAGCCAATGCAGTAACACAAATAGCGAAGTGCATTTGTAAAATTGGAAAAGAGATGTGGGTAAGGTTTAATTGACATAAGATTGAAGTGAAGTGTACTTGAAAAGCCTCCTGGGGAGTGAGGATAGTATCTGCATTCTGTCAGTGAACTGAGCATTTGTTGTCCAAGTTCACAGTCTTTCTTAGGACTATAGACCAAGACTACTGTGATAAAATCATATAGTAGCCCATTGGCAAAGAAAACCACCTTTGCTTTCAAAGCGGACCTTGCTAACATCATTCGTGCCAATCTCAGTTCAAGAGAAGGTCAGGTGTGCTGTATATTAGAACTGCTCAGAAACTTGAGTGCAGAATGTAGCACCTCCTGGTTGAGTGGTGTAGATACCAAGACTTACACAACACCAGTACACCAGGAGTTACAGTGGAATCAAATTATTTCGTGTGTTAAGTGCATGCTGCTGTGTGTACCCTGGAAAGCTCTGAATGATTTGGGACAAGTTACTGCATGAGGAACTCTCTCTCCTCTCTGAAAACACTTCTATATCTGGGGATAGCTAAGGCAGTTGAGCTGGAGGTGCTTTGATGGAAACAAAGGGAAGGTGGTGGGAGAGCTTTTCCTTGGAGGGGCTTTTGGCTCTGGATTCAGAATGCTTTCCTCTTGGTCTTCTAGAGTTTGGATTCATCAGTCTTTTGGAAACATTGCAAGGCCCATCTTTTTCCTTACAGACCAGGGGTGGCCAAACATATGGAACTCAAGAGCCGCACAAGTTGATTATTAAACCTTTGAGAGCAGCAGTGAAGCATATAACCACGTTTTTACCTACTCCAAAATTACTAAGCTTAAAATTCATTGTGCACTTTAACTGTATTGTAAAAATGGGGCAAATATTGATCCACTGATGTCAGAGTCTAATAATTATCTAAGATTACCATGAAACTAGGCCTGTACAGTAAAAATTTAGTTGTTGCTAGATGTAGAACACTACAGGCTTGTGGCAAGTTTTTTTTTAAATCTGGGCAGTAACTTGTCAGTGCAGCAGGTAAAAGCTCTCTGAGATGCTGATCTCTAAGTATTGCACAATGTTTTGAATTTCATTGTGGAATATGGTGCTTCACAGAAGTAACTTGTGCCAAAAATTGAAAGTAATCTATGTTCAGTTTTATACTTTTCTCCTTTGTGTTTTCATTTCTTAGTATTCCACATCATGTTTAGGACTTGTAAAACATGATTTTATTTTAACGAGTAAGCTGCATTAGGGCCTATGAGAAAATCTAAATATGCTATGGCTTTTCTGACCATGTCATGCTTCTCTCCCCAACCCCCCCGTTGCTGCTTCCCTGCTGTCTCTTACCATGCTGCTGCTTCTCTGCTCTCCCCAACCATGCCACACTTCTGGCTCCCACCCCATCCTGGCACCTACCATGCCCCCACTTCCCTGCCAGTATTTCTGCCAGTAAACTTATTCACTAAAATACTCATGGACAGTGAAGACAAAAGGTCTGAGGACTCAGACACAATTAATTTTAAAATGAGAGTAATAGTAAGGGAAAATACTGCTCTCATCTTAATCCTGTGAAGAGATGCACCCAGGGACACCTTTTCAACTGTTCAGAATCACAACAGATCAATCAGAATTTATGGGGACAAAGTGCAAGATCAGAGCCTGTTTCAGTAAGTGCTTTGAAGTCCTTGCACAGAAGATACTATAGAAAAAATCCCATAGAGTTTATTCAGTTTGGAGTCAGGCCCTGTATAAATTCTAAATATCAATATTTGTTTTTTTATAATACAAACTAAAATCTTTATTGGTGAGAGATTTTTTTCAGAAAGTTTACAACACAATTTTCCATCCTCAGCCCTTCACAATTACTCTCATCTAATGGGCTCAGATACCCATAGAGTCATTCATGAAGACTGCACTGAAATATAAATGGATTTTGACTACTGGTATACAAAAAAGGAGAATTAATCCATGTTGAATGCTATTTAATCAGTAGAAGTATAGTGCTGCTATTGAACTTTGCAGGGAATGCAAATTATCTAGGCAATTGACTTAGTTATATTAATTAAAATTTTCTTATAAAATAAATGTGCTAGCAGTTCCTTCTGCAAACAGATGACATTCTACTGATGTCTCAGGCACACTTGTTCAATGGACTTAAGGAATTTTTTCTCTAAAGCCAGTTTTCAGTAGTGGTGGTTTATCTTATGTCTAAATCATTTTGCATGCTGAAAATGAACCATGATCCATAATAAGTACTTGTAGCATTCTTTAAATAGAGGGTTTTTTAATAACCTTTTGACAGTAGTCAGTGGTTCTGGATGTAACACTTGTGCCAATTTTCAGTCATTTCTGATTATTCTTATTTAATTCTCAAAATAGAAATACAAGAGAAATAATTTTGCATTATATTACAATATCTGGAAATGCTAGGTGATTTTTAAAAAAGCAAATTAATTTACAGTTGCTTTTCAGGTTTCAATTGCTAATGATCATCCCTTATCTGTAGTTCATTGTAGACCTGTTCTTGAGCAATTTATGTTGCCAGTTTTAAAAATATTTACCCAAAAACAATATCAAAAAAGAAAAGTATTTAAAAAATCATGCACTGATGTAATTAAAGACTGTATCATAATGCGCACAGACAAGGAGGGTAGAAATTAATATTGTGTGGGTAAACTGTAGAATCTGGCACTTACTTGCTCTGAGCGCTTGCCTTTCCTTGCTGGCTCTGACAATGCTGCCCCTCCCCTCCCAGCTCTCACCACGCTGCTTTTTCCTGCAGCTCTCACAAGGCTGCTCCTCCGCTGCCAGCTCTCACCCTGCCGCTGCCTCTCTGCTGTCCCCGATCACTGCACATTTCTCGCCCCTGGCTCCGGCCATGCCGCCCTTCCCTCCTGCGCTCTCCCCGGAGCTGCAATTTTTCTTTAAAGAGCCGCATGTGGCTCACAAGCCACAGTTTGGCCACGTCTGTTATAGACATTTGGGTTGGACAAAACTTCATGGGTGATGGCAGGGGTATGGGGACTTAAATGCTTGAATTTACTAGTGGGAGAGTCTTTAAACTGGAATTTTGCCATTAGGAGTTTAGAGAATCGAATTAATATATAGTTCTGGATTTGGGGAGGTATCTAGGCCTCTGAACATGGTGGGACACAAGAGAAATAAAAGTAAGTAAATGCTTTCATTTATTGATAGTCACAGTGCTCTGGCTAGCTCAATGTCTCCTTTCTGTCAAAGAACAAGGAACATAAACAGAGCATTGGAATATGTTAGAAAGGAACCCCTTCAAACCATGGTTTTATTTTTAGCCTGTTCTGAGTTTGATGCACTAAAGATGCTTTTGTGCCCATGATTACTGCCTAGTATTAATGTCTTGGGTGTAGGGTGTCAAATCCATAACTGTTAAGTAGGTTGAATATACCTTAGAATTTAATGGATTGATATCAGATACCATACTGGGCACATTGTGAGACCTTTCTGTGAACTACACAACCATGATTATTTTGTGTGGAGAAATATAATGATATTCCCTGCATTTAATGACTCAATTAGAAACAGCAAGTTCATTTTTCAATATTCTGATGCATTTTCAAGGAATGGAAAACCTGTTACTGTATATTATCTCTTTGAAAATAAGTAACTTAAATGGGATTATTCACGTATCTAAATGTAAGAGTATGCTTAAACACCTTACTGGTTAAGGATCTAAACCTGTTGTTGTTAGATATGAATCTGTAGACCTACAGGATAAATTCTGTGGCATAATATGCTCTAAATCCTTGAAGTTATTCTACTCTGTAGTCAACATTCACAACAAAACTTCCTCTATAGGTAACATAATCATTTCAGATTTTTCTGGCTTTAAATGTATCTAGTGCTCCTACTTCAACATGAAAAATTACTTTTATTATATTTTTAACCTTAATTTATCACCAGCAAACCAATACTGAATACAGCTTTCTTGTTCAGATTTAGAAAATAAATGATATGCTGAAATTATGTACAGCAAGCTGCATTTTACCTTACTTGAGCTTCCAAAGTCTCAAAAACACTTAAAGCATGAAAAGAGTGATTTCTTTTTTTTTTTTTTACTGAAATGGCTTCTGATGTGCTTTTTGTCTGTATAATTTATCTTGTTCTGTCTATACTTTATGTGCGATGCCTGTCTTCTCTGTTTTAACCTTCAAAGTATTAATTGTAAAAGCTTTCCTTTCAGATAGACAGTTTTTTACCAGAAAAAGACAAATGCAGCCCGCACTCAACTTTTCCAGTTAAGTGGGTTCAAATTGTGTTATGATGTCCAAAGAACAGTAGATGTTGTGTGTGTGTGTGTGTGTGTGTGTGTATTTTAATCTAAAGACCACTTTTTCTAATCTGTTACTGCTTTTGTAATTAATTTCTGAAAGGGAGGATTGTTATAAGCATCTGTGTAAGAAATAGAGGCTGATTTCCCAGTCTATTACATTAGTTTAATGCCAATGTAACTGTAGTCTTATAGCTGCCTAAAATTGTTGCAACATAGACTGGAAAGTGGTGGCCATAGCATCTGAGAATGAGAACACACAGTGTGGTATAATGACTTCGTAGGCTAGAGTATTATTACTCTCATAGAAGAAGAATCATTGACTAGCCAAAAAACCTAAATTTTTTCTGTCTTTGAAGAGAGTTAAAAACTTTCATGAAATACCCTATCCCATAGCTTTCTGATTTTTTCATAAAATAACATGTGATGTCAGTGGCATTCAAACTGGAGAAGTCTCTAAATTTTGGTTATTATTTGCTAGTGGCGTAGTTACAGCCTTTCATAGCATCAGCTGCTTTGTTGATATAGTTTGTTGTCCTTTTTATTACATTTTTGATGTCTAACAAAGCCAGTCTTATTTCAGTTTGAAATTGTTCACAGGAAAAGGTACCGTAAATCCCAGTTTTTGCATGATTGAGCAAAGATGCAAAGAAAATTCTTAGAAAATGGCCATTTTTAGATAAAAATTAAATTTGCAAGATAAATCTCATTTTGAAAATTTTCAGTTTGAGTGTTTAAAAATAGTAAGATGGAGTCTAAAAGTTCAAATAAACATTTTAGTAAGAGAAGAGAGATCTTACTCCAGAAACACTTAAGATGTATGTTGGTGAAGGGACAGTGAGAAAGTTACCGCACAAGTTGATAAAGATGACTCTATGTTTGCTGGGATTAGTAAAAGGCTACCAATTTTTTTCCCCAAACCATTATGATTCTGATTAAAAGATGGAGTTCAAACACATTAATTTTATGGATAAGGGACCTAAAAACTTGAAGCTGCCTTGTATTGCTGAAAGGAATCCCAACAGTGAGAAAATACATCCTTCTTACTCATTGCTTCATATCTGGAATGTATTGTTCCCTCTAGATCAGTGGTTTTCAAATGTTTTTCCTCGGTATCCAGTTGAAAAAAAATCATTTATGCCTACAACCCAACAACTACATCTTTGAGCAATGCATTCTAGTCTTTTAGTGGCAGCAGCAGGGGGTGCTACAACCCACTGCCTGAGGGCCTGTGACCCAGTACTGAGTCCCAACCCTAAGTTTGAAAACCGTAGCTCTAGGCTCCACCCTCCCTCCAAAGATTAAGTCAGGGAGTTGTTTGCTTTATTTACTCACTGGAAAACCGGCTTATTTTATTGCTACCTTTGTGTTTTTTATTGATGTCAATTGCTGTGGTTAGTATTAGTATTCTAACACTAAGTGAAGTCAAAGTGAGGTATGTCTTCGCAAAACCTGGTTTCTTTATGTAAGGAAGGCTTCAGTTTTGCTTTTTGACATGGTGTGCTCCCCACCAACAAAAGAAATGCAGATGAAAAAGGAATTCAAATTAAACTGCATTTATACATGCAGAATGTTAAAGGGTTCATTCTTGGTGAAATTGGCAGTGTGAAATGAGCAGGAAATTACATGTTTCAGGGGGCATGACCCAGAATTTCCTGTTCTTTTGTTAGGGCATGTATACATGGTGCATCAATGTGCATCACAGGAGTGTGATTTCTAATGCACACTCAGGTATTGTCCATTATTTGGTCAGTGTAGACCCTGCTGATGAGCACTCAGAGTTCCCTAATGAGCATTAATGTAGTAAATGAATTATCAAAATTCAAAGTGCCAGATTGTGAACCCTTAGAGAAATGAGCAATTATTCACAAATCCAACTGGAAAAGGTTATTCATCTGCTCACTAAGATGAAAAAGCTGTTCATGGTCTGGTGCAACGTTTTTACCTGAAATTCCTCTATGTGGCTTCAGATCTAAAAGGCAAGACAGTGCTCAGTGTCACTGGTCTCTGTTACTTTGTTGGATGCTCCTGTCTCACTAGTTACAACTTGAAGCATAATTACTACTTTGAGTGATGGTTCTTACCTGTTGTCCACTGAGCGTTTACACTTGCATCTGGAGCCAGAGATTTTTCAAGGAGTAGTGTCCATTGGTCTACACATTCACCCTTGGCTCACCTCATGGTTTCATCCAAGGTGAATCAGCTGCCTCTCCAGTGCCTTTTCAGCATTATTTTGAAATGACAGTTTTGATATAATACTAGGTTTTATTATATCAAAATAATTTGTCTTATTTTGAAATAAGGGAGCTTCATATTTTGAAATACGGAAACATGTGGACCTGCCATCTTTTTAATCAAAATAACCACTGTTATCTCGAGTTAAAACCTGTGTCTGGACATACCCTTTGAGTCTTCTGACAGTTGCTTAGTAAGGTTGTGGATGGAAAACCCGGGAGGTTCTATAATGCAGTCTGGGCTGTGGAGCGGTGGAACTTGCTTTTCAGCACTGGCGCATAGATACACAAGGAACAGAGTGTAGCTCTCAAATCCTTGATGGTGCAGAGGGAATCATCCATTTTTGGATTGAAAAGACTAGACGGATTAAAAGGAAGGTCTTCAGTGACATTTTGTGCTTCTCTGGAAAAACCAGGGGAATGCAGTCATGACTCTCCACAATGATGCATGAGGTGGACACTAAGGCTATGTGTACACTAGAAAAAGTTACGTCGAATTTGTTAATTAGAACTAATAAGTTTGACTTTAAATTGAACTAAACTTGACCTTATTAATTCAAGTTAACAAACCAGACTAAGTGGATTTAAAGTTAAATTGACTTAGTCCACTTTGCTAATTCGACCTAACTGCCCTTAATTCAAATTTAATAATGTCAAACTAAGGGTTAATCCAGATCTATACCATCCTTAGTTTAAACTAAGGAGTCAAATTAAGGCTTAGTTTGAATTAACAGGTGGTTCTTATTAATTCAAATTAAGCTTTCATTAAGTCTAATTAAGGAATTTCTTAATTTGAGTTAAGCAAAGTCCAGTGTAGACAGGGATTAATTTATACCTGCATTCCACCTCCCAGTCTTCTTGCCTTCTGTTGCAGATCTCTTAGATTTATGATTTAGAACAGTGGTTCCCAATATTTTCTCTGCCATGGCACACCTTGCTGCCTTTAATTAATTTGAGGCACACCACCATATAGTTTCCAAATGAGCTCATGAATATTCATGAGTCAATGAGCCAATCCAGAGCTCTTTTGAGTATGTTTTCAAAAAATTTTGTGGCACACCTGTGTGCCATGGCACACTGGTTGGGAAACACTGATCTAAAACACTAGAGATACAGTCAGTCACCCCCACCCTTTATTACTTCAGAGGAAATCATGAGGTGAGATGAGGACAGTGCACATGGCATGAGGCGAGCAAAGGGCAACATGTGTAGACACTGTTACTTAAAAAATGTCCAGCGCTGGGTACATGGTGCACACATGTAAATCTTCAGTGGAATCAGACAGGGACCACATATCTTGAAGACTCTCCAGTTACAGGTAAGTAACCTCCTCATTCTGGGCAAGATTGGTACGTTAATTCTGTGTGGCTTGGGTGTATGTGTGTGTGCATGTGTGAGAGAGAGAGAGATGAGTGGCAGTGGCAAAAGTCCATGGAGGAGCAGCCTTGTAGCATAACAGATTGATTGGTATGTACATTAAGGGGGAATACATGAAAGTAGGAAGGCTGGGTCCTGTCCATACAAATCTTAACTAACAGATTGTTGACATAAACAGACCTGAAGTGTACCCATCAAAACCAGGTGCTTGGTTGAAAATGAAAAGCAGACAGATGGCAAGTGCAGCAACAAACTGACACTCAGAGCCACTGCTATGTACAGTATGCCTGGCAGCCTGATATTTAGCATCGTGACTCTCCAGGGTTCTGTATATATAAAAACATGGCAGGAAAAAATGTTTTTATGCAAATATAAATCTGTTCACTTGCAGGGTGCTCTGCTTCTCTAAGAGGTGGGCATGAATCACAAAAGTATAGCATGTACAATGGAAATAACTCATCTTTTTCCTGTGTGGGACAGCCTCCTTTTCTTATTGTTTTACATTAGAATCGTTCTTACAGGCACCTAAATTCTCATCACAAAAGAACTGCAACTTGCCCCAAAATAAAGGCTATCCTAAAATTATGGACTGTATGTTTTCACCAGTCAGCATCTCAAGAAGAGAGCCACTGTGCTGTCACACCTTAGTGAGGTCTCAGCCTGGATAACTCCTCTGAGAACCTGCATGTTAATCTTGATTCTCTTTTGCTGAACACAGATATTGCCTTGCTGTCATGCTCATTCAAAATCTGACCACAAACATCATTTTCAATAAGTATAGACCAAGTGTTCCTGACCAGTTTTGTTGTACCGTTAGTGGGGAGATTAAGACCCAGGACAGGATTTTAAGATAAGAAAGAGCCTATTGTGCTGCTGAAGAAATGACCATGCCGCCACCACTATTGCACAAAACGAATGAACAGTGTTTCAGATGATGATACAATTTAAGGACAGAGGTTTTGTTTCCTGGATCCAGAAGTTGTTCAAACAAATGTCTGCACAAATGCTGATGCTGGTTCATATCTCAGGGTCACCAGCTTCTCCCTCCCTCTGTTCCAGCTACTGATACCCCTAAAAACATTTTTTTTAAAATTGAAGATTAAAGCAACAAAATGCTTCACTATCATGGGAGACAAAAAGGTCAACTTGAGCTATAAACTGATTCTTTTTTCTGAGATTTCAATGCAGGCAGAAACTACCTCTCTTCAAGAGATTAATTGATTCCTTAAAGTGCAATAAACTCTTGGATTACGTTGTAAACGTGTTTAATATCCTGTGGATTCTGATAGCCCACTAGCAAACAGTAACAAAGGAGTGCAAAAGTACAACTTGTTCTTTATATTTATGTCTAAATACAAATGTGGAACTTTCATGAAATATGCATAGAAACAAATACTAGAATTGTTTTTTAATTCAGTTTCAAACATAAGGTAGAAAGGCATTTGTGCAGACAGCTTTTTGGGGTGTTTTATCCCTTCCTTTCTCCCATACCAGCCATACTTTTGGAAAATTTTGAATGAATTTTATTAGTCAGGTCATTCTCAAGAGTCACTTTCAGATTTGTCAGCTGTAGGTGTTTAACATGTAAGGAGTTAAAGGAAATATATTTTGTAGTTCTTTGATCACAGGTCAGTTTAACAATGCATGACATTCCTTTCTGGGCAGATAGGCCAAGAGTATTGTAACAAGACAGCTGTTGACTATTTGGGGTGCTTAGCTTTCCTTGGTTTCAGGTCTGAATAGGGGCAGACTGCAGTGGTGTTCCACGGCTGAAGTGAAAATGCCAGTGTTGATTTTATTAGTGATATACGTCTTCTAACCTAGCATCTTAGGTTATTGATATATAGCATGGCTTTGCTTCCTGGTGAAAAAGATAATCATTTACATCAAGCCTGTATCTTCATTTGGGCCTAATTCAGCAAAGCATTTAAACATGATGAGGCAGAGTGATGCCTAATCTGCCTCTACAAGTCCTGTGCTTTATTCTGCAGCCTGGTGATATCTGGCTGGTTACTCTCAATTTTACCACAGATGGGGGTTCCCCCTTTAGGACAGGGCTGGGTTATAGTCCTGCTGGCCTCCTCATTAAGGTTTCTTCCCTATTTAACTGTCCTTATTTAGGCCCAAATGGTAGGAGGTGATGGGGGGGAGGCAGTCCCATCACCTACCCCAGGCTCTGATCCAAGGACCCTATGAATAATAGCAGCCTTCAGAACCTGAGTCTGGGAAGGCTACTGTCTTCCTTGGGTCACCATGTCCACAGCTCCACTGCTTCTGGTCTGCCACTGGGGCTGAGAGGGTTCCACGGCCTCCCCACCTGAAGCCTCAGTTTCCCTGGTCTCTCTTCTGTTTGGAATAGGATAGTCCCACCTCCGCTCCCTTGCTCAGATCTCTGAGCAGCAAGGTCTTTCTTCAGCCTGTTGGGCCTAACAGCCCTGCCTATATGGTTTTCTCCCAAATCCTTGTACCTTTTTAAAGTTGTGGCATACTGCAAACAATCTCTCTGACATTCTTCAAGCAGCTCTGCCCCGTCTGACCTCCTTTCAGGTGCCCCTGTGTGCCTGAGAAGGGGGCTTTTAAGCAGTGCAGCAGGTTTTCTTAATTGGTTCCAGGCAGGAGTTGAAGTATAATTTGGTGGGCCTCCTCTCCCTCATGGGTGGGCCCCCCAATACCCATCCTCAGAACCCACCCCCTTGCCCCAGTAGCCACCCCCAGACAGACAGACACACACATGGACGGACGGACGGGGACACACACACACACACACACACACACACACACACACACACACACACACA
>ML683543.1:11371-39908 GCA_007922195.1 Podocnemis expansa | reverse complement strand
CCTTATTTAGAAAAAACTTTTCAGTGTAGACATACCTCCCCCCCCCCCAAGCTTCTGCACAGACAATAGCATAGATAAACTACATTTTCACATGAAAATCAGGTGGAAAGCATACACCTATACTCAATACAAAATCATGTTGGTCTCTGTGCAGATCCCTTTTCACAACTGGCACCACTGGCTGAACCTTGACAAGGCTGTTTCTAAGGGAAAAAACACATTAAAACAACTTGCATGCTTTTTATACACAATTGACTGTTATTTTGATAATTAAAGTATGCCCTCTATAAACATTGCCTTCCAAATGACTGTATTGTGACTTTCAGTTCAATTGAAGTGTATTCCAACTAGCCCCTTGTGCAACATGACCATCTGTAAAAACAAAGCTCCTTATGCCAGTCATTAGACACTGCAGAAATAAGAACTGCTTCCTTGTGCTTGACTTGTAGAATTAGTTTGTCAAACTGCCAGCTGTAGTTTGACCTCAGATTTCTTCTGTGATTCTTCCTATTTTTGGCTTTCTACTAAGACTTCTGCTAAGCAACTGCATTATTAATGGTCCGTGCCTCTTCATAATCTTATTTTTTCTCTCAGACATGATCAAGTAATTTTAAATACAGATTGGATTACAGTATCTGACCAGGGTTGTAAATATGAGTTTTAACATTTAATCATAGTAAGATGTCCTTCTCCTGATCCTGAAAACTGGTATGAAAAAACATTTCAGGGAGAATTGTTTTATGTCTATGATTCTGTGTGAAGACTTCAGGATCCAGAATCTTCTGGTTTATTTTTAGCTGATGAGATTTACGCTATTAACTGCCAACAATTGGAAGAATCTTTTTTCCGTGCAGGGCCAGTCCACCCATACATGCGACCTAGGCGGTTGCCTAGGGTGCCAGCCTGTAAAGAGTGCAAAGGGCTGGGCTGGGGCTGGGCCTAGCAAGCCTCCCACTGTGCTCTGCTGGCATCAGGCAGCGACGGGGAGCCAGCCGTGGTGGGGGAGCCACACCTCTACCGGCACTGGGCTGCAGGCATGGAGCCAGCTGCTGCCGGGGGAGCGAAGCCACTGCCACAATTCAGCCCATCAGCCCACGTGGCATCTGTCCACCACCTGGCTAGGCTTGGTGGTAGGGAGCAGGGAGGCCACCATCTGGCCTGGCCCAAGCCTGGCCTGGGTCACGGGGAGGAGCCAAAATTTCAGGGGCCTAGGGTGCCCAAAGTACCTTGGGTCAGCCCTATTCCAATGCAGTGTGCTAAGGTCTTTTTTATTTGATAGAGAGAGAAATCTAGAGTTTAAAGCACTGATCTGAGCCCTCAGAGGACTGAGCAGACTTCCTCTGAGGTCTTGCATAAATTATATATGTCTGTGCCTCACTTTCACAGGCAGAATCTAAATATTTGCTTTTTCCCCTCATTTGCCTTAACTGTTGAGGCTGTAAAGTTTAAACTCTTCAAGGCTGTGAATATTCTGTGTGTCTCCATTTTCTGTCTCTTGTACAATGGGGCCCCAGCCATGGCGAGACCTGTTATTGTAATGCACATGGTCATAACAGCATTCTGTGTATAAATTTCACAAAATGAAATGAGATTTTACCCCTTACTCTATGAGGAAAAGTTCTAAAAATTCACAGGAATTTCTTAGCAGAGAGTGAGTTAAAAAGCCCTGATGGACTTGGCACACAGGCGGAACCACAAATTGAAAATAAAAATAAAACAAATACCAGCTTGCTGTTTTTATTTTCTTTATTTAATGGTCTCAGCCATTCTTCTGCATTCTGTGTGGTGTTATTACAGCCATAAATAATAGTAATGTTGTTCTCAATCTATTGTATTTGTAAAAGAAGCCTCCTCACTGGGGTATTTTGGGATGGAGGGAAAAGACATGTAGAAATCAGCAGAAAAGACTAATAAAAGAAGGAAGGAATTGAATCAAGTTATCTTTGGTTGCTGCAGGTGTCTGACAGGTGGTCTTAATAAAAGTAAGTTGTCATCTACTGGGTGAAAGTTCTCTTATAGTTATCCTTGATCTTCCTAACCTGACCTGTTTTATTCCACTCCCTTCACTGGTGGAATAACTACTAGGCCTTTACGACTCATAATAGTTCGCCTACAGTGAATAATTTAAAGAATTTAATTAAGTTTTCGTATTTTTCAGAGCAGTTTTCCTTCAATAGTTCCCCACCCTTTGATTTAAGTGATTAATTCCCCTAAGTTCATCATCAAATGATATTGAGCTAGTAACACAGGCCGTTGCATTAGCACTTCTGCTTACTCTTTCCTTCTGTTCCTCTAATAATCATTTTAAAACAAACTGTCCCATTAGGGTGTGAAACTCAGGATAGATAGAGAGATAGATAGATAGATAGATGTGGCTGCCTTACATACTCCCTTGTGAATATGTGCACACACACAAACTAAGGAAGGTAAAAAACAGAAGTATGACAAATGCTAATGAAAGCCAGAAAAGAATACAGATTGAATTTCATGTCACAGGTGGAGTTCCTGTTATTGTCAGTTTGAAAATTATTTTTGACTTTTAAATGAAGTTATTTTAACACTCTTGTAGCAATGTTGGTCCCAGGATATTAGAGAGACAAGGAAGGCGGAGTAATTAATATCTTTTATTGAATCAGTTTCTGTTGGTGAAAGAGCTAAGCTTTTGAGTTTACACAGAGCTCTTCTTAGGTCTGGCTCAGCCACCTTCTCTATTGTAACATCTAAGTCAGTAATGGAAAGTCAGTAAGACCGGCCGGAGACTGTCTCAGTCATGGATACATGTAATATTGGTTTCCATTTGAACGCCCCATATTCAGTTGTTTAGAACATCCCAGAATCGTTGCTACTTTCAGCTACTAGTTACTTGAACCTTGTCACTGTGGTGAAGAACATTATCTATGGAAGTTCCTTTTTCACATGTGTGCTTAAAAAAAAAAAAAAAAAAAAAAGCAGACTTCCTTAAAATTGAGCAGTGTGTAACACTCTTTGTTTGAAAGGGCTGTACCTGCAGATGCTTCCTGGAAGCTGTGTTGACCATAAACATGACAGTTTACAGGTTCTCTTTGAGGAACTGATTAACCTATGGGAGGAAAAAATAAAAAACAGATAATTAAAAAAATCATATTTCTGTACCTTTGGTAAGCACCAAAATGGAGTTAGTCAAGTTCAGGAAAAATCTTCGTTGGGAGTGTGCTAAGTCTATTAACCTTGATCACTGACATTCCAGCAAAAGAAAGGGAATCATCACAGTGTTATGTGATGTTTATTCTCACAGTTGCAATACATGATGCTTTCTTTTATTACACTGTATGGACTTTGGTACAAGCTGATTTGGAATAGGTCATGTTAACACTAAGTCTGGCATTCTTTACTCAGGCAAAACTCCCATTGATTTCAGTTGGTTACAGTGTAATTTGGACCTAAATGAGTTTAAAAAACAAAAGCAAAAAAGCCCCACCATAAAATAGGCAATATGAAAATCTGGAGAACAACTATCCCTCCTGCGTGAGTGGGCTAAATGGCAAGAAATTACTTCCTGGATCACATAGCAGAGTTTTTGTCCAAGCTGTGCTATGGAATGGAGGGTTGATTAAAGACAATGTGAGTGTGCATGGTAGTCTTCAGTCTGTTGCCTGATCACTTATTCCAGGCTCGGGCAAAGGCAATCCCTGTGCAGTGACACATGTACCACAAGTTACGATTCTCTGTTAATAAGCCAGGGAGGTGTGCCCAGCCTCCCAAGTAGATTCTGCTTGTATCTACTGCACTTGAGTCTCGCGGTGTTGCCAAAGCCATTTATGCAAAATTCTTGAGACAGATGACCAAAAATCATGAAAATGGCTTTAAAATTGCAATTAATTTTCTTTAAATCTCATTTTTTGCAGGGAGAGGTATTTTGATGTTCAAACATGCAGAGAGGCGTACACATGCATTTCACAGAACTCAATCTAATGTGTATAAAACATGCACATGCACCTATGGGGAGACTCCTTTAATTTCTGACTGGTCAGAATGATCCTTCCCTAAGACCTTCCCATGTCCTGATGAACAGACTCCCCTACACCCTCCTGTTTCTGTTCTGGTACCTTTCAGTTGCTCTTTCCATTGGATGCTGCTGTCCTCTCCCATCTCCTCCAATGTTGCCCGCAGACTAACTCCCTCCCCACTACAATGCTATCCCTGCCGCAGTCTCTCCCCTGGATCCTGCCTTCCACTCATTCCCCCCTCTAATAGTCTGAGTCCCTTGTTACTTCTTTTTCTTCACCGCACAGTGTTCCTGGCCAGCTTCACCCCACCAGACATTGCAACAGGATAGGTTGGCCTGTTATCTGAGAAGCCTGGGATTAAGCCAACCTGGTTACAGAATGAGCCCCACCTGAATCAGGCAGTTCTTCTGAAAGCTACAGTAAAGGGAACTAGAGCCAAGTTTAAACGGTGACAAAACCCAGCTGGGGAAAGAGCCGGAGAGAGAGAACTAAGCAGAAACTCAGGTTGTTTCAAGCAAGGAGCAAGAAGAGAAACCTCTCTGAGCAGGGGGGCCTGGGAGAGACCCTGACTAATCAAGGGAAGAGACTAGGAGACTCAGAGTGGAAAAGGTAGGAAGTGTTGCAAGAAAAACCCCAGGAGCAGATCTAGCTGTTTAGTAAAGGGCCCTGGACTTGGAACCCAGAGTGAAGAGTGACTCTCCCAGCCTTCCAACCCCATAGGAATTGCCATTCAAGCCTGTGGAAAGAGTTATTGGTTACAGCAAGGGGGCTGCAGGCTGAGCCAAAGACAGATTGAGGAAAAGCTCCAGAAGTGGGCTTCCCCCACCCAGTAAAATGTTTTGAGTTTTAATTTGGACAGTTATGATGCAAGAAGGAGTGGATTTAACTTGGTGACCTGGTCAGGTTGTCGAGTTATTCCACAAGAGAGTAGCAGAACAACTGTTGATAGGGGAACTAGCCCAGTGAGATAGCTATGATGGCTTCGTAGCCTGGCTACGAAGGGACAAGTACTGGAAACCGTTTTTTTTGTTAAATACGTCCCTAGCCCTGCCACCTTCCCTCTTTCTTAGGGTACTGTCCTTTGGTTCTCTCCCACACCTTGGGAGCCCTCTATCCTCTAGTACAGTGTTTTTCAAACTTAGGGTCAGGACCCAGTACTGGGTCTCAGACCCTGAGGCACTGGGTCATGGCACCACTGTTGCCACTCCCAAAAGACTGGAATGCAGTGCTCAAAGATCTAATTGTTGAGTTGTGGGTATACATTACTTTTTTCAATGGGATCCCAAGAAAAAAAGTTTGAAAACCCTTAGTAGGAGCCCAGCAGCAGCAATGAAGGAAGAGGGAGTACATTTGTTCTGGGGAAGAAGGATGAACATGTTCCTGTGACCATTCCTCTCTCTTCCCTCCATTGCTTACCTTTGCTTCTCTGCCCAAGGCAGTATTATAGTACGAGGGAGAGAAGAGGACAGTTAAGAGTTATTGTTCCACATAACCTACTACCTCCAGGCTCAGGGCCTGCAGTTTGAAAGCAGGGAGCAGGAGCTGGCAGTCAGAATTGCAATCCAGTGCTAGAAGCTCAGCCTGTCAGGAGCAGCTCCTAATGGACAAAGCCAAATCTGTTGCATCTGGACTAATTCTGCCAGAAAACCTGAGCTACCATGTAATGTGTGAGATGCAATAAGAAGAATTAAGACTGCAACCTTGTGGGGCCTACAAAATATTATGATAGTTGGCAACACAGGATTACAGCAGTCAGTATAGTCACCCCTTCTGTACACCCCTGTCTCTCACTTCTCTCTATATTTATGAATATCCATCCAATGCAAAACCAAAGGCTCTGATTCAGCAGTGTGTGTACACGTATACTTTGAAATCATGTTTACATGTTTTGCTGAATCAGGGTGTGATTGCTATCACTGGCAGTTATCGATGAGTAAAGAATATAAGATTGAACTAAAAACTATTTTATACCATGGTTTTTTTTGAATTTCCCTCTCTCTCAGAATATTTACATCCCTCTCAAACAGGTCACAATATTTTAATTACACCATCATATTTTGGTAGCTTTTGGGGGCTAGACAAAACACGTTTAATAAGCTCTTACTTAGGTTCCCCTCTCCGTGGATTATACTAGCACAGATATGCTGAGAAGAATCTTCCTTTTGATGCTGATTGTGCACACACAGTTTTCTGACACATTCAGGGGTGTGTCTTTGCCTAATTCTTTCCCATGAAAAGTACAGCATGCATGAAGGAAAATCCTGTGACATGTAACCTACTACTATATTTGTTTATGAAAACTGTAAACCATTGATAACACAGTCTCATTGTAATTAACATATTTTAGGATTAGTGGCTGAGTCATCTGTCATCCAGCTGACACAATCTTTCCTTTGCACTGATATGATTTTAACTAATGACATGAATTAGTAGTAGGACCAGAGATTTTGCAGGGATATTCCTAGTCATCTCCCATTATTTATTTTTTTCGTAATAAATTGCAAAAAGTAGATTGTTCTTGAAAATAAGTAATGGCTTTAAATAGAAGATTCTTCTTGAAATGGCAGTTTAGTTGCTTATCCTTTGAGATTAGAGTAAAAAGTGGGTCAGTTGAGGTGTTACTGTGATATAACTTGGTTGGAAATGGAGGAAGTTCAGGACACCCTGCAACAAAGCAGAAATGACTGAGTAGATAGAGGGTCTGTTTATAGTGCAGTCCTGTTTCTAGATACCTTGGGGTTTTATGTTGGTTGTAAGTGAAGCAGAGCCATGAGAGAATTAGAACTGGAAGAGAGCAAAGAGAAAGCACTGAGCAATTTATGATGGACCATATTGAATTGCATAAATGTGTTTTTATGAAGTTCCCTGCATCCTCAAGGTTTCTTGACACAATTTATAATAGTGAATTACATAGTGTGTACCACAATATCTCTTTGAAGCAGATGGGACAGATTAATAATATGCATATGCCTTATGTGCAGCCTTGGATATTTGAAGCCAGTTTCTGCTGAGAGAAGGGAATTAAGGCAAGGCACTAGTTTATTTGTTTCCCCTATTTAAAAAATGCTATACAGTTGGCTAACTTTTTTCTGTCCTTCTCTGATGGATATTCAGGAAGGAGTTTGACTTTACATTTAGTTGAGTGGATGCTACTTTATATAGCAACACCTGATGATCTGAGCATGTGGTGCTAGGACTGGGTATGAACGCATATCTTGGTGAGTGACTTCAGTTTACAGAGGTGAGAAAGAAGGATGATAGTGTCTGAAATAGTGCCGTGACCCTTTGTTTTGAAGCAACTAGCACACATATTCAACTAAGAGTACTTCTCCAGTATTCGGAATAGTGTGACTGATGATTAGGATATTTAAGCTTGATCTGGCTCTGTGAGAAACACCCTCAACTTCCTCTTGATTTCAGTGGAAGATGAAGTGCTCAACACTTCAGAGCAGCAGTTCTCAACCACTGTGTCAGAACCCATTACTGTGTCGCCACATGGTGGTAAGTGTGTCATGCAGAGCTGAGGAGATGGCTGCGTTTGGCCCGTGTGTGGAGATGGGTTGGTGTTTCCTGTAGGGTTGTGGTATACCATCAACTGTGCCGTGACCCACAAAAGGTTGAGACCCACTGCTTCAGTAGATAAAGCCCTTTCTGCTCTGTGCCAATTGCATTCCTGAACTTAATGACAAACGTCTAAATTATTTGAATATATTATTCTTTTTTTGACAGAATGACGTATAGAGCAGGTCAAGAACTCTCCAAATTTTCTGACCTTTTCCACTATTTTTTTTAAAAGCTTTGCAATTTAACCAGCTCCAAGTATGTTGAGCATGCTGTTAAAATACTTATGACTGTACGTTCACTGTATTGGAAAAGAGCAATGAAATAGTATGTTTGTGTCCCTAGCTAGTGGTGTACTTTAAATGGAACAATGACAGGGAACAGTATTATTGCTACACTGTTCCTCCTCTCTCCCCATTTTTCTCCATTGTCATGTTTAGAGCAAAAAGAAAAGAAAATCAATCAGAATGTAAAATGTTATGTTTCATAAAGGACATTTAATGACCAATAATGGAACTTTCTCCATTTCTGTTAAAATGGCTTAAATAGAATAATATTAGATACTGGTCAATAGTGTCCAGAATTGCATGGCTTCCAAGTATGACGAAACTTGACAAGGAACCGTTTCTAAATAAAACAAGCAATTACAGTGCACAGACCCCCACTTTACAGCCTTTCGGAGTGAGACTTCTCTATAGAGAAACCACAACTTTTTGTTATGAGAAGAAAAATATATACCCGCCCCCTCATTACGGCTCTTCTTTGGGCACAAAAGCTCAAAAGGGGAATATTAGCGTTCAAAGGCTTGGACTCCACAGGTGGGGGGTGGGGTCGAGTATGCAAGCAACCTATGAGCTCTGGCCCATCTGGCAGGGTCAGAGCAAATAAGCAGTCTCTGGCCCACGGCCCTCAGACAAGGAGTGAATGCTAACGCAGCGGGAGATGACTGCCATCACTGGCTCAGAGTGACTCCAGCTGAAACACACCAATATGGTATCAGGCCACAGCACAACTGGAGTATTTGTCTGGTTCTGCTGGGCTATTTGCTAGCTCCCTTTCCTGGAGCAGCTGGGCATAACCCACTTCCTCAGATGTGTGAAATGAAAACTGCAGTATGTTAGGTATGTATACACCTTCCTCTGCATGTGTATATGTATCTAACATGCTGCAGTTTTCATTTCTTGCATCTGAGGAAGTGGATTGTGCCCACAAAAGTGTATGCCTTAACTAAATTTGTTAGTCTTTAAAAGTGCTGCAGGACATCTTGTTTGTTTTCCACCTTTTGAGGCTTCCTTTGCTGCTGGCAAGAGCCATGCAGATAAATTTTTCAGAATAGTAGCTCAACCAAAGGACTGGAAAGTAATTAGTTTGAGGTCAAATTATAACATAATTTCTGATGGTGTTATCACAAAAACAAAATGAATTTAATCAATTCAGGTAATTTGAAATGAACTGATTTTTTCTTGTTCATTTTCAGTTTTGTAGCCCTTTAAAAAAATCCCGCGCATCTATTATATGAAAAATGTCATTTAAAAATGAGCAATTAAAATCCTTCCCTTAGAAATTGAACCAAATTGTTTTGACTTTCTCTAATTCCTCCACCTCTTTTTTCCCAATTAATACTATCTGCTCTCAGGAATGTAAGATTGACCAGTGAATTAGTGTGCTTTACCAATCTGTGATGACAAAGTGAGAGCTACATTTTTGGATGAGGTTCTTTGTTTACAGGTTAGTCTATATTCCCATCCACAATTATGGCCACAAACTTTCAGTAATGGTCAAAAAGATGAGATCATAGAAACAAACAACAAAATGAGGTTTCTACACAATGTGGCTGGGCTGACTCCCTGACATAGGGTAAGGGGCTTGGCTTTTTGGGGGAACTTCAGGGTAGAACTTCTGCTCCTCTGGATTGAGAGCAGTCAGCTGAGGTGATTTGGGCAGCAGATGAGGATAACCCCTCATACTATCATAGAGTATTAGGCTTCAAATGGACCTTAGAAGGTAAGTCAGTCTAAACTCCTGCTCAAAGCAGAACCAACCCCAACTCCATGGTTGGCTCCTTTTGGAATTAAAATGGGCTTATCTCATGAGGTGGAGGCTGTGAGACTGAAACAGGATACGCTGGAGGGATTACATCTCCTAGATGACTGACACATCTGTGAATGCCCCAAGAGGAGATGGAACCTATATCAGAAGACAACCTCCCTACTCTTCATGCTGCCACTGTGACCTTCACAAGAAAACAGTAGCATAAAGGGAAAGAATTATTTACCAAAGTTGATTTGAATTACAAATAACTTTGGTTATCCCCATAACTGCATTGTTTTTATGAATAAACTATTTAAAAAAAATTACCCCAGTGACAGATCATAACAACTCAGGAAAGGGGTTGGACAGCATGTGAAGGAATGTGGGGAGGTGGAAGAGTTGATGCTGCCTCAGATTATGTTAGTCCTTGCCTGCAAATTTTGAGGAGGCTTTGTAGCAGACAATGAATGTCTTCCTTTGGCCACTTTGAGAAGCCATCAGTACCCGTCAGGCTTCACTGAAGTTATCATTTTCTGTGATCTGAAAGAGGGCGCAGCTGTTCCCCTTGCTCTCTTTTAGTGCAGCATGCATATTGTGTGTCAACTAACATATCAGGACACTGCAGTTTAAACCCCCATGTCATCAAGCCCACTGTACTGTGGAGGTAATGGTTATGCTAAGCTCCACTGGCATGCAACTCAAGGGGCTCATAATTTCTTGACAGGACGTAAAAGATTCCACATCATGCAGAACCCCAGGCACTCAGGATAGAAGATTGTAAAGGAAATGTCTGTGTTTTTTTGATTGCTGAAAGGATTGCATTTTAAATCTGTTTTTAAATTCAGATACATCTTCCATGGTATACAAGTTACGTATGATAGAGTAGCCCTTGCACAAAGACCAGAAAAAACATCAAATGTCACACTCTTTTTCTGTAAAGCATAATGGAACCTACTAACAACCTGTGGTACAATCTATGCAAGGAAAAGGCACTGATTTAACTAAATTGCTTTCTAAATGTTCTTAGAGTTAAGCACATGTATGTGCTTTGTGGACTCTGGGTCAGAATGCTCAGCACCTGGCATGATCAAACCTTTAGATATTAGGATAAAAAATTCGGAAATGAACTAGGGGATTCAGACACATTTATCCCTTCCATTGCAATTAATGGAATATTGGTGTCTGCATCTCCTTGACTGCTTTGAAAATGTCATCCTACTTATATACATACATGGTTGCTTCTTTGTATACAGAAAAAAATATAACATTACCAAAAGTGTGAAGTGTAAATAAACTGTGGTGGCTCTTAATCCAGTAATCACCACTGAGAATGCATTTAAGCAAGAAATTCCACAACAAAGCAGAGGTCTCTTTCATGGGAAAGGCAGCATGGTATACCACAACACGTGTAAGAAAGAGCTGGACTTGTTTCACTTTGCAGAACTGCAAAGGACCTAAAAAACCAAAGCAAAACAAAACCCTCAAATGGCACAGAAATGCCAAGTTCTTGAGACAAAAAATGTTACATTTTTAAGTTTAAATCTAAATTTTGAAATACTAAATACCATACATTTCAAAGGGGTAGCCATGTTAGTCTAGTTCAGCAAAACTAAGAGAAGTCCAGTGGCACTTTTAAAGACTAACAAATTTACTTATCATTTGAGCTTTCATGGGAAAAAATCCTATTTTGTCAGACACTTTGAAGATGGGGGGAACTTACAGAATGAGTTTCCCCATCTTCAAAGCATCTGATGAAGTGGGATTTTCTCTCATGAGAGCTCATGTGATAAGTAAATTTGTTAGTCTTTTAAAGTGCCACAGGACTCCTTGTTTGTAAATACCATAACAACTAGCACATAATTGATAGAGAAGATTAACAACTGTTTAATGTTAAATTTTGCTGACATTGGAGCATCATGAATCATTCCTTTTCCACATCAAACTGACTTTTTATTATTTGTAAAGCTATTTTTTATTCTTCAGTACTAACCAATAAGACTGCAAGCTCCATTAATTTGCTCTAGTATTACCATTCCATCTTATATAATGGGCTAGGGTGCTTAGTCCTGCCCACATGAGCAAGGAGGGAGTAGAAGGGCCATGATCCAGACATCATCTCAGTGCTTTCATTTTCATGGAGAAGGAAAGACAAGATGCAAAGGATGTGGTTTGATTAGGCTGCAACTTCATTCACTTATCAGATCTGAGAATGCTCTGCAATAAATCACACAGTGCAAGTCATCTTTCTTTGCTAGTTTCCTCCAACATTGGTGGGAAGCCATTGGCCCTTCCCAATCTGGTGTCAGCCCGTTGCTGGAGTCCCTCCCCTCCTGTGGTGGTTGACGGGGACAGCAAAAGAATGGAGGTTGTTTACCTACTATGCCAGGTGTTTGCGAGTCTCAGCTGCCCCTTTTCCAGCATCCTTGGTGCTGCCTCCCCTGAAATTCACTTCCAGCTCTTGTTTATTAAGGCCCTGCTTTTTCTGTGTAATAAGTACCTGCACCACAATTTGCCACAGTTGTTAGTTGTTACTAACTATATTGCAATGGTCCCGGGGGGGGGGGGCAGTCCAGCCAGCTGAGAGGTTGTATCGTTGCTTGTCTGTTCTGTAACTCTGAATACCTTAAAATGACTGGCTGCTATAGCTCAGTCTGGATGCTCCCAGGCAGCATGAAAGCATGTTCTGAGGGTCAATGTTAACAGCCCTAGTTCAGCAACTCTGACCCTAACAAGCTGTGTGTTATATCACAGCCATGCGCTAGTTTCCATCAATCGTGGTTACTACTGGCCACATGACCCCATCACACCCCTGAAGTTACCATTTGCCCCAGTATGTCCAGCTCTCTCCTGGGCCATTCAGAAAAAAATCCCAGCAGCCAGAGATAGGACACTAGATGGGGAGGACACTGAGTTACTACAGATAATTCTTTCCCAGGTGACTGCCTGGTGGGTCTTGCCCACATGCTTAGGGTTTATCTGGTGGCCATATATGGGGTCAGGTAGGAATTTGCACCCAGGTCGGAGTAGCTGAGACCTTGGGGGTTTTCATGTTCCTTTGCATCAAGGGGCATGGGTCACTTGCAGGTTCAAGCTATTGTAAATGATGAATACTCTGTAACCTGAAATCTTTAACCATGGTTTGAGGACTTTGGTAACTCAGCTAGAGGTTAGGTCTCTCTTACAGGAGTGGGTGAGGTTCTGTGACCACCAGTGTGCAGGAGATCAGACTAAGATGATCATGGTGATCCCTTCTGAACATAAAATCTATGAGTCTATACTAGCTAAGAACTACCGTCAGCAGCTTACAATCTTTGTGTAGTTTTCTCACCAATCTTCTGTTCCTAGAGAGTTCAGCTGCCCTGATTGAAGGACCATCTTTCTTATCTTGCAAGAGCTCTGGCCCCTTCTGTCAATACAGTGATGGGTTCCAAGATGGTTTTTTCTCTTTCCTTATCTCTTCAAACTTACTGTTTTGTTCCCAGACTCAGAGTGACCTCATGATGCTCCTCCCTCTTTTGGACCTCCCACCCCCCTACAGATTTATGTGTAAAGGGAGCTTCCATTGTTTTTTGTCACACCATGCTCAGTTTTACTGGAGACAGGTGCCTACCTTCCTTTTGGGAGAGAACCTGTTTATCATCTCCCCCCGGTTTGTGTGGTTTAAATAACCTACTTAGTCACAGGCTTTAAGACATAATATTAGTGAACATTCATAATTTCTCTTATAGTGTTAACACACACATTTCACAATGATATTAATCACCAGTGCAGTATTAGTTTTCACAAAAAAACCTTACCTGACGCAGTTTTATTGATACAATAACATAATCTATAAGCTATTTATCTTCTTACTTAGCATTTAAGGTTCACACCTTATTCTATAAGCCAGCTACCGTTTCTCTCTACTGCTGGTTGTAGAAGTCCTGCTGTCCTTTCCCCTGCTAGATAGCTTTGTTTTCCTTATATGTAAATCTACCTGCATTAACTTTGCCTAATGATCTGGTTGGGCAGAAAAACACACAGTCTTTTGTCTGAAAGCTGTGCTTGTGTATTGCTGGATGAACACACTTTAAGAACATAATTCTAGAACATATCCATAATTCTTTATGTATATCTCCTGTCCCTGTCACTCAAGACCATTAGTAATCAGTAAGTTGTTGAATATACAGGCCAAATTTTACACCTTCTGAATGTACAAAACAAAATTTATAATCTTAAACAGACTGTATGTAATCCCCACTGTGGGAAACAAGCACATTCCTGGAGCTCAAATATTAATCAGGCATAGTTTATTGGATCTGCAAATGATAGTTGTATTCAGTCTCCGAGGGTTTCCAGTGTGAAATTGGTCTCCTTAGGTTTAGCTCAATCTCCCTGTTCTAGTCCATAACTACTATTAGGAAACTTGAGACCTAATTTTGTATACTGAATGTCCCATTCCATAGATGCACACACAAGTCCACAAAAACAATGTGAACTAAAATGTTCAGTTGGTTGTTTTGCCTAATATTTGCTAATTGAAGTACTACTGTTAATTTGGAAGTGAAAGTTACATTTATTATAGAGGATATTCCATTATATTCAATACTTCCAACACTCTGTAAACTACTCTATAGAATCATAGAATCATAGGGTTGGAAGGGACCTCATGAGGTCATCTAGTCCAACCCCTTGCCAAAAAAAGCGGGACCACTCCCACTACATTATTCCAGCTAGAGTTTTATCCAGCCAGGCCTTAAACGTCTCCAAAGACGGAGATTCCACCACCTTCCTAGGTAGCCCATTCCAATGCTTTACCACCCTCCTAGTAAGAAAGTTTTACCTAATATCCAGCCTTGACCTCCCCAGCTGCAACTTGAAACCACTGCTCCTTCTTCTATCCTCTGTAACTCCTGAGAACAGCCAAGCTCCATCCTCCTTGGAGCATCCCTTCAGGTAGGTGAGGGTTGCTATCAAATTCCCCCTCAGTCTTCTCTTCTGCAGGCTAAATAAGCCTAAATCCTTCAGTCTTTCTTCACAGGGCTTGTGCTCCAGCCCCTTGATCATTTTTGTTGCCCTCCGCTGAACTCTTTCTAATTTGTCCACGTCTTTTTTGTAGTGGGGAACCCAAAACTGGAGACTGTATTCCAGATGCGGCCTCACCAGTGCCAAACAGAGAGGAATGATCACATCCCCTCTATTTGCTGGCAACATTTCTTCTGATGCAGCCCAGTATGCCATTGGCCTTTTTGACAGCATGAGCACACTGCTGACTCATATCCAGCTTCCCATCCACCAGGACCCCCAGGTCCCTTTCTATGGTGCTCCTACTTAGCTGATCACTCCCCAGCCTGTAGCAGTGCATGGGGTTTTTCCGTCCCAAGTGCAGGACTTTGCACTTGTCCTTGTTGAACCTCATGAGATTTCTATTGGCCCACTGCTCCAATTTGTCAAGGTCTTCCTGAATCTTCTCCCTGCCCTCCAGCATGTCTACCGTTCCCCCCAGCTTGGTGTCATCCGCAAACTTACTGAGTGTGCAATAAATTCCACCAGCCAGATCATTAATGAAAATATTGAACATCACTGGCCTCAGGACCGACCCCTGGGGCACACCACTCGTTACTGGTTGCCAACTAGACACAGAGCCATTGATTCCTACACGCTGAAATCGTTGATCTAGCCAGTTCTCTATCCACCTTACAGTCCACATATCCAATCCATATTTCCTTAACTTGCCGATGAGATTGGTGTGGGAAACTGTATCAAAAGCCTTGCTAAAGTCAAGGTATATCACATCAACAGCTCTTCCCGCATCCACAAATCCAGTCATCTCATCGTAGAAGGCGATGAGGTTGGTCAGGCACGATTTACCCTTGGTGAATCCATGCTGACTGTTCCTGATCACTCTATTTTCCTCCAAGTGTTTCAGGATGGATTCTTTCAGAATCTGTTCCATGATTTTTCCAGGGGTTGAGGTGAGGCTGACAGGTCTGTAACTCCCTGGATCCTCCTTTTTGCCTTTCTTGAAGATAGGCACTATATTTGCTTTTTTCCAGTCCTCCAGCACCTCCCCCATTTGCCAAGAGTTTTCAAAGATAATGGCCAGTGGTACTCCTACCTCATTGGCCAACTCTCTCAGTACCTTTCGATGCAGGTTGTCTGGCCCCAGGGAACTGTGCACATCCAGCTTCTTTAAGTAGTTCATAACCTGACCTTCTGTCACCAAGGGTCTCTCTTCCTCTCTCCAATCTGCCATTCCTAGTGTAGTGGACTGGGAGCTTGCCCTCGTTGTGAAAACTGAAGTAAAAAAAGCATTGAGCACTTCAGCCTTTTCCTCATCCTCTGTCACGAGGATGCCTGCCCCATTCAGTAAGGGACCTACACCATCCCTGCTCCTCTTCTTGTTATTGACATACTTGTAGAACCCCTTCTTGTTATTCTTCACATCCCTTGCTAGCCGCAACTCCAATTGTCCTTTGACCTTTCTGATTTTATCCCTGCAGTCCTGAGCAATATATTTATATGCTGCCTTAGTCATCTGTCCAAGCTTCCACTTACTGTAAGCTTCCTTTTTATGCTTTACCTCAGTGCAGAGTTCTCTGTTAAGCCAAACTGGGAGCCTTCCACATTTGCTGTTCTTTCTGCTCATAGAAATGGTATCTTCCTGTGCCCTTAGCAGGGTTTCTTTAAAATGCAGCCAACTCTCTTGGACACCTTTCCCCTTCAGATCAGCCACCCTAGGGATCCTGCCCATCAGTTCCCTGAAGGAGCCAAAATCTGCTTTTCTGAAGTCCAGGGTCTGCGTTTTGCTTCTTTCCTTTTTTCCATTAATGAGCATCTTGAACTCTACCATCTCATGGTCGCTGCTGCCCAGGTTGCCATTAACTTCTATGTCCCCAATCAATTCTTCTCTGTTTGTCAGCAGCAGGTTGAGAGGTGCAAGGCCCCTAGTTGGTTCCTCCAGCATTTGTACCAGGAAGTTGTCCTCAACACTCTCCAAAAACTTCCTGGATTGCCTGTGCACTGCCGTATTGGCCTCCCAGCAGATGTCAGGGTAACTGAAGTGCCCCATGAGAACCATGGCCTGTGATCTGGAAACTTCTGCCAGTTGTCCATAGAATGCCTCATCCACCTCCTCCTTCTGGTCTGGAGGTCTATAGCAGACACACACCATGACATGCCCCTTGTTCCCCTCTCCTCTAAGCTTAACCAACTGATTTTCAACTGGTTCAGTTCCAGTTCCATAATGGAGCACTGAGCAGTCATAGAGCTCTTTTACATATAGTGCTACTCCTCCCGCTCTTCCTCCCTGCCAGTCCTTCCTGAACAACTTATACCCATTCATGGCAGAGCTCCAGTCATGCAAGCTATCCCACCATGTCTCTGTTATTCCAATTATATCATAGTTCCTTGTCTGCGCCAGTACTACCAATTCTTCCTGCTTGTTTCCCAGGCTCCTTGCATTTGTGTACAGGCACCTAAGATACCAGGCAGATTGCCCTACTTTCTCATGTCAATTTTCAGTTCTATTGCATTTACCTCCTTGTATTTTCTCCTGGCGTTGTCCTCCTGCACCTGCCTCAGGTATTAAAGTTTCATCAGAACATCTGACACAATTATTTGACCCCCCCCCCATGTTTCAACTACCTTCTCTTTTATCCCTGGTGTTACAGCCTCCGTTCCCCCCAAGTTCCATTCTTTCCCCCTGGTCTCCCACATTGTCACTTACCTGTGGGCTTTGGTCTCCTTCCCCCTTCAAACCTAGTTTAAAGCTCTCTTCACTAGGTCAGCCAGTCAACTTCCAGATATGCTCTTCCCCTTCCTCAACAGATGGAGTCCATCTCTGCCTAGCAGTCCCTCTTCCTTTCATTTCATCATAACTACTTGTGAAAGAAGGCTCCATTTGATTGGAGCAAAGTTAGAAGAGTCAGGCCCTTTATTTCACCAGGTTATGAATCTCTTGCTAAATAGTACCTTACTCCTTTACATTGCTGTTGAAGTCAGCGGCATTATTCATTCAGCGGGGTCATACTAATTTCAGTGCAGGGTACTAGAATCCGGGCCATTAAATGGAAAGGCATAGAACTTCAGTTGGGAGAGACTGCTGTAGGATTTCAGGACACATGAATGGACAAGCGACGTGCTAATGTTTTTTCAGTAACTGTTGAGATGCCAAAAGCTTGTGCATCATATCTGAATTATGAGGTAGAAGACAACCGCATGCATGAAAACTGGCCAGAACTTATGACGACACACCACTATCGGGGCGCTCCCCACACTAGATTAGTTTACCACTACTTTGAAATGAATCAATCATTTATCCAATGCCACACTTAGCATTCTTAATTCCTTCTTGATTCTATTGATCTCCCAGTGAGTGTCTTGAGAATAAGACAGATGAAGCCAAAAGCATTTACGTGACTAAAAGAACCCCAGCCTGGTATGTTGAGAAACTGTGCAATTGTTTGAAAAGGCTGGGAGAAAAAATGAAGCCAAAATGCCCTGGAACTATTTTCATAATGAATTTACTCCTAAATAGGATCCTTTGATAACAAACACAGTTCAGTAGAGAGAATGGTTCTCTCTCTTTTAAACAACTTTTTCTCCTTGTACCAGTAACAAAATATAATTTACTAAATTAACAGTACAGTAGTAAGTAAAACAAAAACAAAACAGAGGATTTTTTTTGTAAAAAAAAAAAAAGACAATTTGATGTTGATAATCTAGAACTAAAAATGTACAGATTCTTATCCTGAAACCAGATCTGTAGTTAATGAAGTGTGTGCATGCACACACAAGAAAGAAATACTACAGTTCTCTATAAGCCTAAAGTTCCAACCAAATCTGTCCAAATGCAAAGTTTTTAAATACACAAACCTAAGTAATGCTTCAACTACTTTGCATGGCACTAAAGTAGGATGGCTGAATTTCAAATAATACTTACCAGGCAGGTAGCCATTAAGATAACTTAACTGGGCAGAGTCATATATTTCCAATGATAATAGATAAAAGCTGCAAAGGCCTTCTATTTAGCTACTGATGTTTATTTAACACTTTGTTCACTTCCTTTTCTGCCAGAGACTTCAACTGGACTCTATCTGACATGGAGAAAAAAAGGTACTGAGAACAGATTTTTACTCCACATATGCCCAATAGGAAAAATGTGTTTTGTTTTGGTTTTTTTTTGGGGGGGGGGAGACTCCCTTATGGTGTATGGCTCAGGTGTGCAGAGTAACTTACAAACATTACTCAGTCAGGATTCTGAAGCATCAAACCCTCTTGATAGTCTGAGATGAGACAGCTTAAGAAAGAGAGCTCATGGAGTCTCTGTAGAGTAAAACTGAAAAATTATCCAATAGGTTTCTACTGTGTGAGGACAGAAAGGATAAACTTCCAGCAACTGTGAACAACATGAAAGAAATGGTAGAAGACAAATAAATGGATTTTACACTATACCAAAGTCTCTAGACTTTTTAGGAAAGAATATAATGTAGCAAAGTAACTCAAAGGTAATTAAAGTCTAATTTAAGAGTATATTACTATCATATGAAGTACTTAAATTTGCTGAAAAAATTGAAGCTGCTCTAAAAACAAGTATCTGTGTCATTCTCCTTTGTATGGAAAGTCTTTGTGCTATCTTATTTATGAAGAAGTTCCTATTCAAGAGTGGTACTGGACTTTAAAGAACCTTCTGTATGATACTGAAATATGCCACAAAATTCCTACTAAGGGACCATTGATAAGTAATAAACCAAAAGGGACTATGCTATTTTACTTTCCCAACCACTCAAAACATTTAGAATATTTTAGGCCCTTGGAATAAGTCCTGTATGCAGGCTTATTCCTAATTTAATTCCTTTTCTCCTGAACGAAGTAAAGGTACTAAATCAAAATGAATTCTCTTGAGTTCTTCCATGAGTGAAACCTGGTTTCTGAAACAGTAGGGCATAAACTTCTGTCAAAAGTCTCAGAAGAAGAGATAAAGGAGGACTTGGAAAACATTTTTTAAAAAGACTATAGAGAATGAAAATGTCATGTAGATAAATGCATCCTCCTCTCTTTTTTCTGTAGTCCCTATGTTGAGGTGGAATTCCATATTAAAACATTGTTCAGGAAAACAGACAATAGATGATCCTTAGGCACATCAGTGTGTTGGCTGCTAGCTTTGGCCAATGACAGAAATTTAGCCATAATATAAATATACTGGACAGGGTTATTAGAAATAACTGTGATAAATGTGATAGCCTGGCAAATGTTGATTTTTTTAAAGGTGGCCACCATATGTAGAATCATAACAGCACATGGACCAAAATGTGGAATTCTTACCCATGCTGGTAGAGATACTTCATACACAGCCATAAGCATTTTCTCTCTGAAATATCTTTGCAAAGAATTTGATTTAGAAACTTCAAACTTCAACAAAACAGTAGTTCTTAATATAATCCTATAGCTACAACAAAAATCCTTTCCTGAGGTATGATTCTGAAGCAGCTATTCCTTGTTCTGCTCTAAAGTTGCTGTGTTTGCTCTACTTTCTTGTGGCCTCTATGTTTCTGTTCAAGGACAAGATTTCCAAAAGCTCCATTTAAAGGCAATATGCCCATGAGCACATCTGAATGTCTGAGCATTTATTCACTACTTTCATTTTTTTGCCTGCTTTCTGACTATATATATTGCTTGACATACCCATGTATTATATTTTGTTAGTTAAATCAATAATTAACCTCAGAGGTGCCTATAATTCCTAGTATGGGTAAAAGAAGGCAAAAAGACATTAACTCAGATCAAACCATGTAATCAGACAGATTCAGCTTCAGTGAAGTAGAAGGATCTTAATCCTATTTGCAGGACCTTCTTCCCTTCCCTCCTCCTGATCCCCCAACAAATGACAATAGGCTAAGAACCGGTTATTACAGTAACTCCCTCCTCACTCCTCTGTTTACTCAGCATGGCCAGTTGCCAGAAGGCATCCAGGTCTTGCAGACAGCAGCACAGGAGAAAGACAATGGGAATGGGCAGACAAAGTCAGTATCAAAAGGAATTTTTTAAAAGAAATGCCATATTCTGTATTTCAGAGGGAAAATGCATAACATCTTTATTTGTTCTTTAAACATTTTTGGATAGGAAGGAAAACAAACTTTAGACAAGTATGGACAGCAGCTTGCCCTATGACCATCCCTGTCCTCATAGCATTAATGAGATGAGCAGACCAGAAGTGAATAAAGTACTCCAGGGGATGGAGTGCCATCAATTATGCAAGGGCATTAACCACTGCAACTATTCCTCATCCTGATATGGAACTACATAAAAGCCAGTGGCTGACCAACCGAGGGAGCTTGCAAACAGGGAGACTGCTAACAAGGGAGTTTGATGAGGCCATAATGGTGAAGAGGAGTCACACTGCTTGTGCCAGCGCCCCATGTGTCTCCTCCACCTGTGCCTGTAGCCAGACAGACATCCTGAGCATGGATATCTCTACCTAGATCCTGGTGTGGACTTGCAGGGACTAGAGACGATGGATGAGGTGGAACAGGAAATACCATGCACCCCCGAGGCTGGGAGGATCACAGCCACCACAGCTAGGAGGAAATGTAGGGTTGTGTTTGGGGACTCACTTCTGAGGGGGACGGAGGCACCCATCTGTCACCCCGACAAAGCCTCGCGGGAGGTATGCTGCCTGCCAGGTGCCTGCATCCAAGACGTTATGGAGGGATTGTCGAGAATCATCCGTCCCTCTGACTACTACCCCATGCTTCTCATCCATGTGGGAACCAATGATACTGCGAGAGGTGATCCTTGGCAGATCAAAGGTGACTACAGGGCTCTGGGAGCGCGGGTGAAGGAGTTCGGAGCAAGGTGGTGTTCTCCTCGATCCCTCCGGTCAAGGGTAGGGGCATGGTAAACGCCTGGCTGTGAAGATGGTGTCGTCAGGAGGGCTTTGGCTTCCTTGACCATGGAATGCTGTTCCACGACGAAGGACTGCTAGGCAGAGATGGACTCCAACTGTTGAGGAAGGAGAAGAGCGTATTCGGACATCGACTGGCTGACCTAATGAGGAGGGCTTAAAACTAGGTTTGAAGGGGGAAGGAGACCAAAGCCCACAGGTAAGTGACAATGTGGGAGACCTGGGGGAAGGAATGGAACTTGGGGGGAATGGGGACTGTAACACCAGGGATAAAAGAGAAGGTAGTTGAAACATGGGGGGGGTCAAATAATTGTGTCAGATGTTCTGATGAAACTTTAATACCTGAGGCAGGTGCAGGAGGACAACGCCAGGAGAAAATACAAGGAGGTAAATGCAATAGAACTGAAAATTGACATGAGAAAGTAGGGCAATCTGCCTGGTATCTTAGGTGCCTGTACACAAATGCAAGGAGCCTGGGAAACAAGCAGGAAGAATTGGTAGTACTGGCGCAGACAAGGAACTATGATATAATTGGAATAACAGAGACATGGTGGGATAGCTTGCATGACTGGAGCTCTGCCATGAATGGGTATAAGTTGTTCAGGAAGGACTGGCAGGGAGGAAGAGCGGGAGGAGTAGCACTATATGTAAAAGAGCTCTATGACTGCTCAGTGCTCCATTATGGAACTGGAACTGAACCAGTTGAAAATCAGTTGGTTAAGCTTAGAGGAGAGGGGAACAAGGGGCATGTCATGGTGTGCGTCTGCTATGGACCTCCAGACCAGAAGGAGGAGGTGGATGAGGCATTCTATGGACAACTGGCAGAAGTTTCCAGATCACAGGCCATGGTTCTCATGGGGCACTTCAGTTACCCTGACATCTGCTGGGAGGCCAATACGGCAGTGCACAGGCAATCCAGGAAGTTTTTGGAGAGTGTTGAGGACAACTTCCTGGTACAAATGCTGGAGGAACCAACTAGGGGCCTTGCACCTCTCAACCTGCTGCTGACAAACAGAGAAGAATTGATTGGGGACATAGAAGTTAATGGCAACCTGGGCAGCAGCGACCATGAGATGGTAGAGTTCAAGATGCTCATTAATGGAAAAAAGGAAAGAAGCAAAACGCAGACCCTGGACTTCAGAAAAGCAGATTTTGGCTCCTTCAGGGAACTGATGGGCAGGATCCCTAGGGAAGCTGATCTGAAGGGGAAAGGTGTCCAAGAGAGTTGTAGCTGTAGTAGATGAGAGAGATTTTCTCAAGTCTCAAAATATTTAGTATCTAAACAGCAACTTAAACTCTACCTGGCAGCGAATTGGAAACCAGTGCAGACCCTGCTCTGCAAAGCACTAATTAGTAAATGAACAGCTGAAGTCAGCCTTAACCTCATCTCCTAAATTTTTTTTGAAGTGTAGCCCCCTACAGATCATAAACCACAGGCTAGTTTCCAGAGAACTCTTATATGGCTAACTGAAAGAAAAGTCTCTATTCGTCTCACCAAACACAAATTAAACTAAACATCATCATCCCCTGACAGCTCCTACTTGAGAATCCAGGAGCTGCCCAGAAGCTAATCAGGACATTCAATTGGACAATATTGGGATGTGAGAAGTCATTGACAATGATTAACTGAATTGCACTAATCAGGGCTAGAACCACCAGGCAACACAGAATAAAGCCTGAGAGTTTAGACTTGGCAGGAAAAGTGACTTGAATTGCCATTGTTATATACTCAACAATAAAATTTGCTTAAGAACCAGTATTTTCCCACTCAAAATAGTGTCAGAGGGGAGGAATGAGAAGGATAGCATTAGAAACCAGATTATCTACTCATCTGGAAAAGAGATTTTTATGGTCCAGTCAGCTCTGATTTAGGAAGATTCTGTTTTATGTAGTGAGTGCAACAGGCCTCATGCCTGTCCTTTAAGGCAGTGGATTTCCCATGAGCACACATTGGAATAATCAGCAAGGTTCCCGTGATATGGTTAGTGGGGGTGAGGGGGAAGGAGTTATACACATTTAAAACTGCTTTAAATGCCAAAGCAGCAAAGTGCCAAATTTTGTTTTATGGGCAACCTAGTGTAAAAGCCAGGCATTTATGCTAGACACACTGGAAAACAACAGCAGTACAAACTGTTGTATAGAGATATAAAAGTCAGCACTAGCTCAGAATTTAGTTGCTAGCAGTCATGAAAACAAAGGAATAGGAGTGATACCGTCTTTGTGTATTCATAAGGTGCAACTCAGCTGTCATTGAACTAACTCCACAGACAGCTTCATTAATGAGGCTAGTGCAAGAAACTCAAAAGAAGATACATGGCTAAGGACAGAATACATAGCAGCTCCAAATCAATAGCTATCAGATTTTATTATGGGCAGCGTTCAAGCTCTGCCAGTGTTTCCTTTGTAAACCCCTATTTTCAGGGGGTTTAAAACGCAGTGCCACATATAGTTTAAACCTTTAATTGGAATCTGAAGGCTTTAACATAGAATTATAAATATAATTGGTTTGGGGCAGGGTACATACATTCAGAGAAGCATGGGTTTGTTGGATATTTAACATCGTTCCACAACAACTCAAGGTATTTCTGACCTGGGGTTATTAGGGAATATCACTCCAGTAAGTACTTTTGTTTAGTGTGATACTTTTGAGAGTGAATTTAGCCATTGGTATTACTTGAAGTATGATTTCAGCAAGTCAGATGGATTGAAGCATTTCATGTCCACTAAATCCTATTTAAATGGGAATATTATCTAATTCTGATTTTAGTTATAAAGTGTGCTAAATTAAGTGGCAGTGAAAGCGGTGCAAACAGCAAAACACATTTTCCACTTTCAGTTGCTTATTACATACTTCTATATCTTGCGTGAGTTTCCAGTTTACAAGAATATGTGCAAGCTATTTCATAAGGACTTGCACCTTAGGTTATTGCAGAGCTTGATGAAAAATCTATGTTTTTTCTGTGAAGTTTCAAATGTAATTTTTTTAAATTTCATTCAAAGTTTTTCATAGATGTCTTTTGGTTTTTTGGAAAGCAGGAAAAAAAAAAACTGAACAAAGCAAAATTCTTGCCCCTGCTTCTCATCCTTTTGACTGCTTTTCATATTGGGAAATGTGGAGGAGTGAGGAGATCATGCTCCAAAATTTCCCTCCTTTTTTGCCATAAAAATTAAAAAGAAATTGTTGACTAAAATGAAAACATTCTCTACAAATGATTTTGGAAAGGCGTTTTGCAAATATGAATATAATTTTTTACTAACACTAATTATTAATGTTGTTAATATGATAAATTGCCCCCACATAGAGAGAGAGAGAGAGCTAGAATATTGATACAAAAGGCAATGAGATAATTCATCAGAAAACAAAAGTCTAATACTTCCAAGGTGAATATCGCTCTTCTTCCACTAATTGCAGAGACAGGTTTTGCAAGACATTTCTTTTGCTAGAACAGCTAGTGTGCCACTTCTCGTTAGAAACTTTCTCATTGACTTCATTGGTCTTTGGAATAAGCCATATAAACGGAATGGCTGAAATGAACAACTGTTTGGAATGCAAACACTACTTTTGTAGTATTTGGGTAGCTCTGCTAATGATGATAGATAGACCAGTAGACTTTTTTTAAAAAATCCATCTGTTTAGGTTTTTGTCCTCCCACTCCCTTTCCACCTGGAAAATAAAACTGTCTGATTTACTATGCATCTACGAAATTTATTTTAGTTATGTATCTCTTTCACTAGGAAAACTCCAATTTGTTAATTTTCTGTTCAATATTATTAGTGGGTTCAGAATGTCTCTATTATGGAATTTATATGACACATCACACTAGCTCCCTAATTTGCCCAGAATCATAACTAGGGCTTTAAGGATCCTGCAAATATATGGCAAGATGATATATTGTAATGGTTTAGGAGAGGCTATCACAGTGCGTTATCAGTGAATTATAGAGTAAGTCTGCTGAAAATAGGATAGCCTATACAACCATGTTTAAACTCTCACCTTTTTATTGAAGATCAAAAGATAAGCAGTGTCTCAGGTAAGTAAATTTTATCAAAGATATATGGTGATTCAATTTGGGGTATGACTTGCTCATATTGAAATCAATGTCATTGCCCCCCCTTAACGTGATGTTCTATGTTACCCCTGCTCTGAAACATGGCTTAAGCTTTCTCTCTGGTGCTTGTTACTTGAAGTGAGTTCCCCTTCCTCCTTGCATAGATTGTCTCCTGGCTTCTTTGATGCAGTGCCTGATGCCTGCACCCAAAGTGACTCCTTTGTGTTTAGGACACACATAGTACTGCCCCCAGGGAAAATGACTAGCATTACCGCTACTCTCGACAAGGAATATGACCCAGTATACAAGAAATTTAATGCACTCCTACAAACACAACAAATGAAGTGGCACACCCGCAACTTACAGTATAACACAGTTCAACTTAAAAGGATTAGTTTTGTTCTCAGTAAATGTTTGTTTTAAATATCTGTTTCAGCATACATACACAAACCACTGAAAAATATTTCCATTGTTGATAATCAATTTATCAAATAGCCAAAGGAAGAAAAATGCTGTTTGAGAAATAATTGGAGTTTAATTTAAACACATGTTTTATATATTTTGATATGTGATATTCACATCTTGTTGAAATGGTTATAAAAGTTTAACTTTCTGAATCTTAGTGGCTAGTAACTATTTATCACCTCACCCCCATCCCCCATAATTTCCCAGAACTGTGAAAGTTTAAATGAATAGAAAATACAGAAGTTTGTACACTAGAAATTTGCATAACTGTGAACATTTAAGTCAGTAGAATACACTCAAAATAAACATCAATACCCATCAAAATTATTTTTAAAAAAGTTAAAATTCTGCAACACCTAAACAAAGAGAGACCTTGCTGGGGACAGGAGAAAGAGTCTCTAGGGAAAGAAAGTGTTAAGGTTACGTAAGTCCTGAAATATTAATACAACAAATTCCCTATCTCCCAACACTCACAACTGCACCACAACCCCCAGGTGTGTGTCTGATGCCTAACCAAAGAGATGGAGTAAATAGGACGAGTTCATTGATGGGTATAGCCATGTTGCAAATGTGGGCCACTGTAAAGAAAACAAAACAAAACAAAAATTCAAAAAATCCAAACAAAGATGTTTTCATGGTGGGTGGGACAGCATCTTCTACTGGCTTCCTGGTTTAGAGTCCGGTGGTGATCTTGTCAGGCTCTTGCTAGCTAGCTCCAGGTTGACTTTTGTGCTTTTGGGGATGCTGGTCTCAGCTGGGCTGGAAGTCTCCAACCACACAATGAACCGTGCAGCAATTCAAAGTCCACCTTTTCTGGGCATAGGAGCTAAGCAGAGACTTTATAGGTGTTCTGCTTCTCTCAGCTTTTTTTCAAGTCAGGCTGATGCTACTCCTCCAACTCCTTGGGACTGAGCAGCCCTCATTCCTCATTGGCCCAGCAAACCCTGTAGAAATCACCCCTTCAGAAGTCTTCCTATAGGTTTTTGCTAGTATTTCCACTCTATTTTCTCCTTGCACCAGACTCTGAGCATTCAGAGGCTTTGGACCCATTCTTGTTTTAGCCCATAGAGTAGATACCTTAGAGCAGAGATGGCCAAACTATGGTCCACAGGTTAGATGAGGAGCCATCAGAGCCTTTCATTAGGCCTTCCAGCTGGGACTGGCTGGACCATGGTGGCCGCTCCACTCTCCCAGCACCACCCCTTCCCTATCACATGGTCTCAGCAGCAGCGCCATTGCCAGAGTGTGACCTCTGCCACTGCATAAGCCCAATGGAGGTGCCCTGGTCAGATCATGTCAGCTGTTCTCCCTTCCCAGCCCTGCCCCTACTCCTACCTCCTCCCAATGTGTGGAGCCCACTGTTCTGAAGATGTGGTCCTCAGGCCAAAAAGTTTGCCCACCCCTGCCCTAGAGGGCCAATCCAGCATACTAGGAACTGACAAGCTCTATTGGGGGTTTGCATCTGTTTTTCTTACACAAATATTAGGAGTATAGGAAAAAGAGAAACCAGATTTTTAGGGTCCTCTTATTCTCAGACAAGTAGAGGAAAATACCAGCTAAAATACCATTAGGCACTCACACCCCACAGTGATCAGCAGGGTATAAGAACTGAAGCAGAACAGAATAAAATCTATTGTAAACTCACAAGTCCCTGAGTGTAGGTTTTTTTGCAACAGTCCCTGGTCTAAGGGAAAAAGAAGCAGGGAAGAAAAAGAAAAAAAGGCTACCCTTGAATTCCTGTAGTCTCCAGACGTATCCACACAAAGGCTTTGCTCCTGTGAAATCTCAGTGTGGCATGCGACACAGATCACAGGTTGTTGCTCTTGGAAACAAGTGTGAATAGACTCTGTGCTTAGAAACAGATAATACTGTAGTTCTTTGCACTGAATGGAGAGAAGTGTTAAACCATCTGTTTTGCCTGCTCCCAAAGTGTGAAGCCTCAACAGACAAATGACCTGCTCCCATCTTTGGCCTTATTTCTTGTAGTGGATAGGGGCAACTTGGCAGCCACATAACAGCACTTTCATTAATGCAGAATCTGGTTCCCTGTGGTTCTCATCACTTTCTACCCTGATTTTTTATGTGTAATCCTCCACATCTATGCTGTGGAAAGCAAGCCCAGAGTGCACTGGCTGCTTATTTTCACTCAGTTTTAGGTTATTACTAACATACTGGTCATTTTCACACAGAGGCTGTATTCACACAGCACTTTTGTTTCGGAACAACCTGGTTGTTTCGAAACAAAAAAAAAAATGTTCACATGACGCACCGTTGTTTCGAAACAATGGGAACCCGTTGTTTTGAAACAAGGGCGTTGTTTTGAAACAAGTTAAACCCCATTTGGATGCGAAACAACCTTGTTTCAAAACCCTTGTTTCGAAACAACTTGTGTGAACATGTTGTTTCGGAACAAGGTGTTCCGAAACAACTGGTCAAGGGCTGCCCCTTCAGCACCCTGGCCAGGGAACACTCAGCACCCTGCCCAGGGTGCTGATGGGTGCCCCCTGGCCAGCACCTGCAAAGGGGGGCTGCAGGCACCGGCGGGGTTTAGCGCAGCCCAG
>ML683538.1:0-20675 GCA_007922195.1 Podocnemis expansa | reverse complement strand
CCCCCCCCCCCCGCCCCCGCCCCCGCGTCTGACTATGCAGCCGCTTCCCTGTCAGCTGCACGTATGATGGGCTTTCGTCACACGTTAACGAGTGAGAATTTATATTTTAATGCAGAAGAGCTGTGTAACAAGAAAACACTTTTTCGATACTGAGAGCTGTGAAAGGATTTGCAGGCAATTGTATCTCCCAGGGAGATAAATTGACAAAATTTATCCTCCTTTACAGTGAATTCATGTTTTTGTGTGAACGTTTCTTTGTGTAGTCAAGTAATCTCTCCCCCCCCCCCCGCCCCAGGGAACGACCCCGGGCCTGGGCCCAGTCCCCAGCTCCGACCCCGGCCTTGCTCTCTGGACAAGATCCAGCCCCTAGGCCCCATGTGGAGTTGAGCTCCGGACACCGCCAGCCTGGCCCCAGATCCCTGATCAGAGATGGGGCCAGGACTCAAGGCATGTGCTAGGCATCAGAGACACCCCTGACATAATCAAGTTCCAAAGAAGTAACTGTGTTAGCCTAGATGAGCCAAATAAACAAGGAGGCCTATGGCACTTGAACTCAATGGTACTCCTTCTTCAGGAGTAGTCTTCCAAGGAGGGCATCCTCATTAGCTGAGCGAGTCTTCACAGACCCAATCAGTTCATTCAGAAATCAATCTGATGGTAGCAAATTTGCCGCCTCAGTGAAGACCAGCCCAAATGCAGTAGCTGAGCTTCACGGGAAGTGTAACCAGAAAAACAGCAGGAGTGTTGGGGCCTCATGTCTGACAGGTCTCTCAAAGCGTGCTGAAAAGACATCATTACAGGTCAAGTGAACTGTCATGTTGCCAGCTTTACCTGTTTTGCAACGCCACCACAGCCAGAAAGTCCATGTTTACTCTGTTCCATGAGTAAAGCGAACAAAGAGCGGTAAGGTTTACAAAGGAAGGGACCTTTTTTTTTTTTTTGGTTTGGTCAGATCTCAGCTGGAACTTTTAGAATGCTGCTGTAGCGTAGCTTGTCTCACCCACACCTACGTGAAGTCTCTCCAGCTGTCCAAGCCAGACAGTCTTGAGCCTCAAAAGCCTTTTCACAGCGCTTACAATAGATTGCGCAAATGATTGGTTAAAAAAAAAAAAAAATCAAACTTCTTCAGCAGTAATGCGTCTATTGGAACGCTGTGTGTGGGTGTTTGTCTATGTGATTAAATTAAAATGAGTCCGAAAAAAACTGGGAGCAAAACAAGCAATCCAGTACAAGCAGTAATTATAGCTTGCATTTCTACAACATTGGTCACCTGAAGCGTTCCAAAATATCTCATAGAAGTGTTATATGTACAACTCGGGGAGGAGGAGGGCACATAATGGAAGGACTTCTTAACCATGGGGGGAATGGATCAGATCCTTTGGGCTACTCTGTTTGCTTCTCAGGGCCTGTCAGATGGGAGCACATTTCTTCACAAAGAGGGACAGTCTTGGAGCTCATGTGCCAAATGCAGGATAGCTGGTGTAGCGTGGGTGCTCCACCTGATTACAAAACGCTCTGGTTCCCCCCCCCCCCGGGTATGTAGGCAGCTAGCCCCAGGTACTGCTACATTGATATGGGAGGCACATTAGTTTGAGCAGATAGGCTCTCAGCTGCTGAGTAGACATGCCATCAAAAGAGGATCACGCCATGTGCCTAATGATACTGTCTGTCAGCCTCTACCAAACTCTGCTACTTTTTGAGGTTCCCCCTGCAACCAATATAAAGCATTTGTCAAACTCTTGCTGTTCTAATAGCTGTCCTGAAGCATTGTGCTTTGTAAAGCCAGGGTAGCAGCTCCGAATGGGAATGTGGTGGACCTGGAAGACATGTTGGGCACTGACTTGCTCAGAGCTTCAAGTAGAAAGATGCAGTATCAAATGGTTAGCTTTCTCCTGCCAATGGTGAGTGAAAGCATTCCCTTTTTGGTCCCTCTCCTTGTAAGGCTAAAAAGATTAGAGAAACATCTGTCCGGCATGTCTAGCCTGTTTCATGCAGGGGTGGGGGGAACTTAGCCCGCCCTAAAGTTCTTGGACAAGCATGGCACCGTCTGCCAGAGCTGTGAAATGGCATCCAGGAGCTTTCAGTTTCCACTGTACTGTTTGCAGGCGGAAACTATAAAAGTGCCAGAACCAAAAATTCGGCTGCATAAGAAGCAGCAAGAAAACTAAGTTGGTCTTTTTCTGTTCAGTGTAACTGGACTAGAAGACTCTGTGGTTCGGGGGGGGGGGGGGGGTGGTGGTCGCATTTGCAGACGTGGCTCAGACATCTTTCCCTTGACCTTGCTGAAATGTTTATAGTTGACACAAAAGTGACTTCCACTTCCAATATAGCTACAGATAGATATAGCTATGTGTGTGTGTAAGTATATATAGACATAAAGCTTTAGCTTATACTAATAATATAAACTTTAGCTTATAATAGCTACATAAAATATGGACCATTAAGCTACAAGCGAAAGGGCACTATACTTACATTAAAGTCAGGAAAGGTAAACAGTGTGCCAGCCACCGCGTTTATAGCAGGAGCCAGAAATAACAGTCTTCAATTTAAAATGTGAATAGAGCTATATGAAAAAATTATATTAAACCCTCTACCTCTTTGTGAAACAATTGGGCCTCGAGCGCATGCTGGCTAAAAAAACGAACTGGGATTAACTACCACACTATGATTAGCCCTTAAACTACCTAGTCACTGCCAAAGCTATCAGCCAAAGGCTTGAAAAGTAAAAGGCCTTTGACGCTACGACAAGCGCACCCAGCGGAGCATGTTGTAAGCGATAATACACGTAAACTTCACCATCTCTTGCCCTCAATCCCCCGCCCCCCCCCCCCGACCCCCCGTCTCCAACTTTCTTTAGGAAAACAAAAACAAACGAAAAAAACACACTAAGCAAAATATTCCACATAGTCAATAAGATAGAAGCTATGGGCTACATTGGTCTAACATGGAACTAGCCAGGGAGACAACCTCAAAAGAGGACTTTAGCAGTGATTTCGGAATAGCGAGCGAAAATTAAACAGGAAATCAGGGACGTTTCAGCTTCCTCGAAAAATAAAGAAAGATAGATTAAAACAGAGAGGAGGCACGTCGTCACAAGGTAAGGGAAACTGAAGGTGTATGTGAAACAGACAAAAAAAGCCCGACGGCTTGCCAAGAATACAGGCACAAGCTATGCAAGTAGTCTAGGTTATACCTGCCCGATCATTAATTAAAAGGCCGCGCTATCCTGACCATGGGAAGGTAAAGCTTTTAAATAGTGACAAGACTGACTGCCTAAAAGAGTGTCTATCGCCCTCTTACAATTAGGTAACTTGATTCGGGTATGCCCTCATCAGACGGCAAGCCCTTGTGGAACTTCAAGAAATAATCAGCCCACAGCCAACGCCTTACCCTTACGGGCCTACATCTCCCGTCCCCTGATTATTACTGTCGGCTGCGGGACCTCGACGTACCAAAAGCCACGCTGAAGACAGGGCAAACTCCATAGTAACAACTACACCTCCTACCCGGTATAAGCTATCCAATAAATTTGTTCAAAAGAGAAAGCATCTCAGGGATAACTGCTGACTCCTCTTTTTAGAGTTCATAGCAACAGAGGGGTTTACAACCTCGCTGTTGCATCAGGATATCCTAATTGTTCAGCCGCTATTAAGGTGTCGTTTGTTCAACGATTAACAGTCCTACGTCATCTGAGTTCAGACCAGACTAAGGCAGATCGGGTTCTAGCTATGGCTGTATATTTTTTCAAGTACGAAAGGAACGAAACTATAAGGCACATAGAGAGACATTACGCCTTACCTACATCGATGAGAACAACATCTAACAAAGGTTTACTAAACCGTTATCTGCTATCTTAGACCAAGGTAGTTGAATGGCAGAGCCGGGCCGAGTGTGAAAGGTCTAAGGCCTGTCAGTCAGGAGTTCAACGCCCCTTTCTAATTATTCTTGCTCTTAAATCACCTCCAACCATTAATACACATAACCCCAATCCTAATCGTGGTAGTATTCTTTAACCTAATCTGGCGAAACATCGTAGGGTACGTACCACGTAATCGGTGGCCCATATGGACTACTACAAGCCTTTGCTGCTTTACTAAAACGCCTTATCAAAGAATTTGGTCACCCACTGAACTAGTGACCGTCGCTCCAACCCTAGACCTCTTATTTAGCCCTCTCTATTTGACTTAAATCGCCCCTTAGGTGATCTCGGCATTCTCTGTCTAATTTAAAGCTCACTCTTCACATCATTCACCATCCTATGATCTGGTTGAGCCTCAAACTCCGACCTACTACGAGCCCTACTCACTTTAGTCCTTCTATCAGGGGATTTAATGTACAAACTGTCATCATCACACACAAAGAAATATACTTAATCTCCTCATGACCTTTAGCTATACATGATACTTCTTCACCGTAGCGTAAACTAATAGACCTAACTGAAGGAGAAGCAGCACTGGTATCAGGCCAGACTCGTGAACGGGCCACACGCCCATTCCCCTTGTTCTTCCTCCGCCAATATGCTAATAATATGTACACGCACCGCCATCTTATTACTAGACCATGGCCTATATAGCTCAAAATCCTCTCACTTATGCTAAAAACAGCAATTATATCTATAGACGTTCTCGAAGTCCGCACAACATAGGCAGGATTCCGATAAGATCAACGAATATGGAAAATCGTCCTTCCAATCCCCCTGGCAGGACATAACCCAGTACCATAGTACACGGTGCCAGAAATAAACAGGAGTGGAAACTATCCTTAAGCAATCAACTGTCTTCTTAGTGCCTCCAGCCTACATTTTAGTAAAGTCAGCTAACAAAGCTACCGGGCCAATAGCGCAAAAATGTTGGTTCCATCCTTCCTGTACCAATTGAATCCCAACACTTATCCAGCCCTAGTCATAAGCCTAGCTTTTGGCCCGGATATAACAATCTCAAGCTAACATTGATGTTGACTGGAAATGAACTCACTATCATTAAGCACAAAAACATACCCACAATCAATCGAAGGAACAGTCACTCTTTTCTATCAACCTACTGCTTTCAACAGTGGTAAACGCCTGAGAACACGGGCCCTGACCTAACCTACACTTTACGGATGATACCTCACGCACAGCCTTAAGAGCAATAGCCATCAAACTCGCAGTAGCTCGTTCCACCTATGATTTGCAGCAGTACGGCAGGGTTCGACTACCACAATCGCTCTCACTACTTGCCAAACAGGCACTCTTGTAGCCATTGTAATCCAATGCAAACGCAATAATTCGATCACTATTCGGCATCTTATCAGCTTTACTTGGAGGGTGCGGGGCGAAAAAATTACGAAAGACCTAGCCAAAAGGCTATCGCATGTATAGGTTGACTAAGTGCAGTAATCGCTTTCTCCACTTGCACTGCTAACAGGCTACATCTACATTATCTAACAGTGTACATCTACATTTTCATAACCTCCACGCTTTTCTTAATAATCACCATAATAAAAAAATTATGTGTATATTAATAACCTCATGAACACAACGCCCAGCAATAAACCTATTTATTCTACTCACACTAATGTCGCTAGGAGGACTACCCCTCTAAACGGCTTGTACCAGAACCCACTAAACACCAACAGCCACATTAAACTAAAGCGAGGTCTACGTACTTCACCTCTTTAGGACTGCCACAATACAGAAATTCTTTGTTGTTATGACAGGAAGGGGTTTGATTTGGGAAGGGGATAGTACAAAGACATGGGACCTGTATGAAACCAGTGGCATACTATATTACCTGTTTAGAGAAAGGAGACCTCGGTTTTCCTACATAGCTATGTACACTGACAGCGGGGGCTTTGTGCAAACGTCATAGTTGGTGATGGAAAATTTCCTATTACCGTGCCCTACCGATTAGATTAGTTTCACCTGCCTGCATGTTGCTCTATGAAGCTATTTTACTGGCCAAACCACATACCAGCATTGAAAAAGAGATTACGCGCAACGATCTCGTTACTGGAAAGGGCGAATATCGGCTTTCTGAAGACATTCTGCAATGCTTTGCGAAACCCAAGGCCCATTTACCGTTTAGGCCGCTAAGTCTGACATTATTTACTAAAAACCATCTCTTGTCAGTTCAAGACCTGCTCGTGCGATTGGATCTTCCTACATAATCTATTAGCTTTTTATCACAGTGTTATTTATTTAACCAAGGAATCCATGGCTACTCTGATGGCTTGATATGGTCCAAACTTGTACAACACTGTCAGGTCATTTTTGGACCTCTTGCCGTATATGCCTGGCTCATAATGTAAATAAAGCTGTTAAATGCAAAAGAGATGCCCCCCCCCCCCCCGACTCACACAGCCAGTTTGGTACCGAAAACTGAGCAATCCGATGGCAACTACTTGGCTACTTTGCTGCCTGCCGCTCATCGAATGTGTCCAGGAAGGCGCCGCAACTTTTTTTTTTTATTTCAATAGAATTAGTGATACCAGGGATTCGTGATCATTTTAAGTTGTTTCTTTTAAGGCAAAAACCTTCTTCAGCCAGCTAAGATTCAAGTCAGACCCCCCCCATCAAAACTTTGAAATATGTAGAAGGGCAGCCAAAAATCATTTGGTAGGCGGCGAATGGACTCTCCAGTCCAAGCTGAAAAATTAGATTACGAGTTAAAACGCCTAAATAGTACTGGTCAAGCAAATTTGATAGACTTATTAAATTTTTTTATATAACGTTAATATGATTTATATCATGTATATTTGCTATGTTATTAAAAGTATCCTGGGTGTTTTTAGAAAGAAATATGGGGATTTAATAGCAACCCTTGGTAAGTTTGACCACAGCCTTCCACTCTGCCCCCGCTACTTTTTTTTTTTCCTCTTGCTTAAGATTTGTAGCAGAAACTGCGTGAAGAGCTAAAACCCAATAAAATTTTTGATTTGGAAAATTCACTAAAAGTTGCTCGGCCACACTGTGTTGCAGCTGATCTTTGATAAACTAATATAGCCTTTTTCCCCCCAGAATAGGTTAATAACATTTCTGCTTAGGTGTCATCATTTAAAGCTAATCCTTTATTTAAAAAAAGCCTGATTTTTTTCCCCCTCTTGTGAGCACACATTTTTGTCAAAAGACATTTTTTTAATTCTGAGGCCAAAATAAAAAGGCATGGCACACATGAGCCGTTTCTTAGCTGCAGTAAAACTACCGAAGGATGTAGGTATCATGCAGTGTGCCGTGCATACAAAAGGCAAACATGACACCAGCAAGGGTAATGATTTGGCACCCGCGAAACCAATTGTAATGCACGTTCCTACTGTAGCGTCTAAAATCCTGATGATGTTAAACCTTAGCATAATGCAAGATTTGGCTCCGACAGTAAAAGGTAAACTGGAGGAAGGCAGGGGCGCCTTGCCCCCCCCCAACCGAAAAATATGGCAAAAATCACAGTGTGGCACACATAGGCAGGGACAGCCGTGGCCAGTGCTGGCCAAGGCGTTGTCTGTTCCAAATTTGTAGCGCTGGTTCAGCTCATTTCGTGGCTCTTGCCTGGGTCAGTGTTTAGGAAAACTTCATAGAAGCAAGGGAGCAGCACAGCCTCCACCATGGGGTCCTTTTGTGAAAATGTTGCAGTACCGCTAATTAATCTTAAACTGTGCAAGCCCGGCTAGTCTGTTTACAAAGTACTTAAAAGGCACCCAGCCCATAATATTGGCAAATCTGTGAAGACAAAGGGGTAGAACACTGCCCCACGGACGTTGCGTAAAGCTTCAGAGTGCTGTCATACAAATGCCATACTCTGTGTCTTATAAATTTTTAGTCCTTGTATGTCACTTTTCAGTATCTATGGAAGGCTGGTCTAGTGTTAAGCCTGCTGCCTTTCCTGTCACGCTTAAGCTTCTAAAGGAATTCATTCCACGGTTTGGTATTGCAGTGGCGCGTAACAGCCTTATGAAGAATATTTGCAACGCTCTATGCATTCTTCAGCATTTGCACGGGGCATAGCATCCCCCAATCAGTGGCAAATCGTGTGTGTGGGTGGGTGGGTGGGGGAAATGTTTTAAAGGTAAAGGACAATTAAGCTCAAGTATCAGTGGAAGTATGTCATAGCAGCCAACCGTTCCGGGCTTTATTACTCACCAGTACAGCAGTCAAGTGCCAAAGACTTGTGGTGCCATGTGTCACACTGTAAAACTATCTACACCCCTTAGAAAGAGAGAATTGAAAACAAACGGCGCATGTGCTATTAACCGCTCCCCTGTTGGTCAAGAGGCTTTGCCATGCCATTCTTAAAATCTGCAAAGAAAAAAAATTAACCTAGAGAGGCTTCCCTAAGGCTCCATCAGATCAACATGTCACCTGTCATTTATATAAGTGTATTTTTCTGGCTTTTGAAGTTGTTAAGCTGCCTACTTCAGTTTTGCTATAGTAGTTTACATTATAGTTTTTTCATATGTTATAATCCTTAATCTGAAATTAATAGGGGTTAAATGTAACAAACTGCTGGCTGGGCTCCCACTTTCCCCTCCCCATGTAAGGGAGAATCCCTGTAATACTAGTCTCAGGCAGAGCAGATGATACAGGCTGGTGCAGCCGCTGGCCACATAATATTGGAGCAAGAAAAAGGAATCTGTTGGACTACATGAGTCGTGAGTATGCCATGCCTTCAGCAAGGGTATTGTACATCTGCACTAAAACAGGCCAGCCATTACTTGGACCCTTCCTTAATTGCTCTCAACTCATTTGAAATGCTTATGAGTCATGAGCCTCGTGGCGGCTAAAGGGTTGGTATTCTCCCACAGCAAGTCGTATTGCTTGCTGTGTCCATGATGTTTCTGCTCTTGTAGGCCAATATTGGCGCTATGAAAATAAGGCATAAAAACATTAGCCAGTTTTAATTTAAATTGTTTGTTCTACCGCTTCTTGAAACCCGTGATTCAAAATACTGCCAATTCTTTAAGGTAGTTGTTCCCAAAGTGGTTTAAACAAGAAATAATTGAGCCCAAAAGGTTTTTGGACTTGCCTTTCCCCTTTATGGTACTAATATAGCCATTCAAGAAATTAGGCATCTTTCGGGAGGCCTAGAAGGCATAGCAAATGAAACAATCACAGATGTAAGTGCTGTTAATCAGTAAGTAAAACAGAGTAGTCAAATGATTTTTTCCAAAACAGAATGGCTTTAGATTTCTTTTGCCTTCTAATGGTGAAACTAATGCTTTAATTGGCAAAGAATGTTGCACTTGCATCCCAGATAATGATAAGCAAATATTTTTGGCCTCCAGAAAACTGCCAGTACCCTGCATCAAGAAGACCAATGGGGCTTACAAACCTGGTTTGGGGGCGTTAGATTCCAAACTAGTTCATGGCATCTCAAGTATAAGACCAGCCCTGAGTTGTGCTATAACTGGTTTAAATGTAGCCTAAACTTGTTTAATGAAGGGTGCCCCCACCTCCCCACAAGAGTGTAAGCCCACAGTACAATGAGGAGGTGCATACAGCAAGAAAAATGAAAGCACTATCCAAGTGCTAATAATTTTGGAAGTAGAATGAATGAGACTTTAAAAGTCTCAGAGAGGGTAGATTCTGAAGTGGGCCTCAGTGCCTCGAGCAGGACTACCCGTGGCATTGGTAGGGCTGTGGTTACACACAGGGCAGCTTGGCTTCAGGATCTTGCCCTCGCCCACATTAGCCTGCCCTTCCATGGGGGGGGGGGGGCATTCTTTGTTTAACTATCCACTGACGCCATGCTCAATAACGTCTATGTACACGCAGAGCGCTGGGTACACTCACGCCGCAGGCAGCGCAACATCCCAAGTCTATCACAAGTCCTGTAACATATGCGGGACGGGGCTTGTTGTAGCCACGCCGCCCCGTGTAAATGAAGTGGCTAGCTTCATATCGTTGAAGAAAAACAGTTTTGCTGACATCTTTGACTTATAGTAAGCGGTCTCTTATCAAACCTGCTTAGATGGAAATAACGCTGACACTTAAATTGTTATGTGAGAGTAATTTGCCTTTGACCTTGGTTCCTTTTAATGACATATCACTTTGCACCAGTCAGAGAATGTTACCTTTTGTTACATTTACCTATGTATGTTAATATTGCTGTTAAGCTAGACAAGGTTCTGTAAATACATGCATAGGCAGCGACACGCACCTAATTGCGCTCTCTCGCTCGCTCTCTCTCTCTCTCTCTCTCTCTCTCTCGGCAGTGTTTTGTTTTGTTTCATTCTGTAATAAAGCAGTTAGCTGGTTGAGTTTGCCCTCAAGACGGGGCGGGGGGAGGGGGGGGGGGTCAGCAGTTTCTCTTTGACACGCATTATAGGTGCGCACCCTATTATATGCCTCATTACAGGTGCTCAACCCCAGCCAGGTCACTCTCCCTCCATAAGAATCCTTGACCGTCACAGCAGAAACCCAAATGCATTCACTAAATGCCGTCTCACAATCAGCCTCGGGACACCTTGTCCTCCTCACCAGGAACAAGGTGCTTGCCCTCTTCCCTTCACTTTGGGTCAAGCAAGGGCCAGGCCACCAGAGACGGCACCTCATACGCATTTGCTTCTCAGATGCGTATGCCCTGGAGCCTCAGTGGGGAACCCGGAAGTCACAAAGTGGGCACATCATGCCCTCCCCGCCCCCCCCCCCCAAACTATAGCCCACTAGGTCAAGGGCAGGATGCCTACGCTTTGGCAATGGTGTCCCAAGTCGGGCATGTTGCATGGCGATGCTCCCATGTCGCTACCCCGAGAACACGCCTCATTCGTGTCAGCTTGCAATGGATGGGGGGGGGGGTGGCTATTGCAGGATGATGCACCCTACCCCCAGGTGACCAGTAAGTGGGCACGTGCTCTCTCCCCCCCCCCTTACCCGCTATCTTCTCCTGCCTTACTCCCCCCCCCCCCCAAAGCAGTGTCCCCTTTATATCGGGGCTGTGCTCTTCAGACTCATATTAAGCTTTTCCCTGTGAGATCCTCGTGTCTCACTGTAGGGGTTTTTGCTTTTTCAGCCCCACCTCTCCTTCCCAAGGACCTTCACCATTTTACATTGGTTCTTCTTCCTACAAGCATAACCCCAGTTTAGCTGTTGACTGGAACCTCTAGGAGCTGCCCTTACTTCTCTATTGCACCCTTCTCCACCCTAGAATTGCTATGAAGGGGGAAACAGAACTAAACACCATCAGCACTCGTCCATCTGAGTGAGCCATTTGAGGAACTGTGGTTTTTCAGCTCAGGGTGGGTCCACTGCAGAACTCTGGCCCAGGGAATAGTCCTTAATGGCCTGGAAAGCCCGATGCCTTATGAATTACATTTTTCATAATGTTCCCTCTTTCCTTTCTCTGTTCCATAAAGGCCACAGCAGTTCTTGCTTATCCTCCCTAAGTAATGGTTGCCTTATTATGCTTTCCTCCTCTTCCCAGGAGCCTTCCCTCCTCCCAACAGGGACCTGCTCAAACCTTAACCTTTGCAATATGTGGGGTGGTGCACCAATAATACTCCTGTCCTTGTAGCAGGAGTTACATACCACGTCCAACTTGCCTAAGGTGCTGCCATTCTCCTCATCAGGCTTATGCAAGGTCCCTCATAATTGGCCCTTTGTAGCTCCGACCCAACACCTGCACCCACAGCTAGAGTGAGTCAGCCATAGCAGTGAGGGATAAGAATGCCTTCCAAGATGCGTGCTCTTTCCAAACACTCTGAGTCGAGTTGGCAGCATGACCTTTGAGGTGGCCCCGAGCCATCTACAGAGCGGGCCAGATACCCCATCCCTTCATTTGGCACACCTATCCCTACACGAGGCCACATACCAGATGAGTAGAGTAGAAGGGCAGGGGACAGAAATGTGCACCAAGTGCTGAAGTTGTGTAAGCCCCCCCCCCCCGCCCCCCAAACCCCATGATCTTTTCATCACCCCTACCTCAGCTCATGTTCCCCTCCCCCACTTTTTTGGCTGGGGCCAACCTAACATGGGGAATGCAATCACTTTTCTCCCCTGATACTAGAATGGGTGTTCCTAAGGCTCTCTTTTTTCCTATAATAACCTGCCTAACAGTTACCTCAAAAGAAGGGCCCTTCTGAGATGTTCATATCTCCATTTATGATGAGCTCCCTGGAGTGTCTCTGACAGTTCCTTCCCAGAGGCGGGGCTCACCAAGCATCTAGGACTTAGGCTGGGGCCTTCCCTCCAGGCCCTCCATTCCCATGTGTCAACAGCTGGAGGGGGTAGGGGGTTTCCCCACCCACGCCTGCCTCATTACCCCGCTTCCTGCATTAGCTACCATCTGGAGCTGGGATGACTCAGTTAGGGCACCCCCTTATCAATCCTACCATGGCATCTCCTGACAGTATGCCTCCAGCCTATCTCCCGTTTGGCCAAGGGGATGATGTGCTCCCCGCCCCGGTCTTGGTTAGCATTTAACCCAACTCACCTTCCCCTTTTGGCGTTGAGGTGGCAAGGGCAGCAATTAGGCCACTTTTTGCCCTTCGCCTGCAGCTATAAGAATCTACTGTCCTTTATCACACCTGCCTCTCTCGGGAGTCGATTCTTCTAGGAAGGGGCAGCTGTCCTACACTGTCTTGCTGGTGACAAGGTTGTTCTTGCTATTATGAAATAGCAAAATCTATGACAATGAACCAGGGACTGCCTCTGTTAGGGTTACAGTACCCTGACAGAGTGGCAAATGACCACTTGACACTCTCATGCATGCCTCTTCCAGAGGCGCTTGCACTTGGTGGTGTTGCTGTAGGCATTTGCCTGGTGGCCACTGCTTCTTCACCCAGTTTGGGGGCGGGGGGTGTGTGCCGTTTGTGGGTAGCCATGCTGATGGCGGATAAAGTCTAATTCCACCCACCTTCCACAGTACGCCTAGCAGTCACCTAATACTGAATGTATCTGAGCAGTGCTCGAAGGAGGACGGTAGGTCACTTACCAGTAAATGTCCTTCTTTGAGCTGGGCTTTATAGCAGCAATGCCCATGAGGGAATCACAGCCTGGACTCAGGGATGCACATTTATTTTGTGTCAGGACCCCCATGAGGGTGGGGTAAACAGGTCTGCTGAATGACCACGAATAGAGAGCAGCTTAGGGCCTGCAGGCCTTCTCATGCTGGACACTACTTGGTTTGGCCCTCCCTGAACCCACTGAGAGGAGAGGGCAGTGCAAGGCCATTGCTGACCTGCCATGCCATCAGCCTGCAGTCCGAGAAGCAAGCCTGTAGGAGCTGTTTACATTCATAACAGTTGCCGCTCAAGCTACATAGCTGATTCAACATGACAGAGCCATGGGACATTCCCTTCAATGGGAACGAGGTCTTCATAGCACAGTCAGCTGCTTCAGGTCACAGGGCACAGCCCGGAAGTGGAAGGGGTAGGAGGCACTGGAGCAACCTGGTGTGATGGGGCTGGATTAGTTCCCAGAGAACCACATGCTTGCTGCCAAGCTCTCATCCCCATGAATTTATTGTCTTTCTCTGGCACAGCACCCCCCCCCCCCCTTCCAGGGAACACTGTTCTCCAGCTGACCTACATAGGGAAGCTACTGCCCGAACCAGTCTCCTCTGTCGAGGAGGAAATGGGGCTGATATTATGTTGCTGAAAGCAATAAATACATTAGACAGGCAGGAGGCAGTCTTACTCAGCCTCCTGAAAGCAATGGCTTGGGAGCACATGGACACAGAAGGCTACACAAAGGCAGAGGATGCAGCATTCCATTGACACTTAGGGACCAGCAGTGCTCCCCCACAAGTCAGGCAGCAAAGTCATCTTCCACCTGTGTATCACAAGGAGTGATTCCAGAGGACGGAGAGGGATGGGAAACGAGAGAACGAGGGTCATTGCTCGACATTCCTCTAAGGGTGAGGATGAGAACATTCATCCACAGACAACACCCACCACCTGGATGGGAGGGGACAGTATGTGATCCAGCCCTCCCCAAAGCAGCCTCAAGGCCATGGGTTCCAAGCCAGTGCAAAGTATATGCTTCACATTGGGGGGGGGGGGGTGTTGACACACTATGACATGGGGAGCTGACCCATGAGCATGGGCTGACAGCCAAGTCGGCCTTCAAGGAGCCTTCGGCAGTCAGCCCTCCCAGCTGATGGCTTCTGGAGCCCCAAGAGACTTGTAGCGTCCCTGGCTAGCTGCTGTGGAAGATGCGGATGCGCTGTACAATGTCCTTGCGGCAGAGGGGGCAGATTTGCAGAGCCTCGCAGCATGTGTGGCAGCAGCAGACATGGCCACAGTTCAGAAAAATCATCTGAGCCTGCAGGAGGGAAGCAAAGTGAGATGGGGGGTCATATCTCGCCCACCCCATCCACTCACACAGTGCTAAAACTGGTACACTGTTGCCCTCCAGACGTTACAACACCGGCGAGGCAGAAGTGCAGTGCTGCTCCTCTTTAACGGCACAGAGACGGAGCAAGGCTGTGAATTGTCAAAGTCACCCAAAGAGTCCATGGCACAGCTAGGACTAGAAGCCAGGCATCCTGATCTCTGGTCCTTCCGCCTAAGCAGCATGTGCAGAGCCAAGCTTGGGCCCAGCTTGCACACTCTTCTGGTCTGCCCGACACTGTGTGAAGAAGCGCCAGCAAAGGCCAGCGCTCGAACACTAGGGAGCTGTGATTTGGCAGGGCTTGTTTGTGGGGATCAGGGCTGAGGCAGAAAACCTCCACCAGAAGGTTCAGCCATGCCACATTGGCAGAGAGAAACCCAGGTGAAAAGTCACTGCTCTCTCCTCCAGCCCTGGCTACCACAGGTTAAAGTATGCCAGAACCCCACCCACAAATTTGAGGGGCCAGCGTTCAGGGGCCAATAAAAATAGACAAAGCAAGCAGAACCCAAGTTTTGCTCTGCCCTGGCCCAGGAGCTGAAACCACCCTCAGGCTGAGCCAGTCGGGAGCTGCCTCCTAGGTCCTAGTGCTTGGAAGGTTCCCTCTCTGTGTGTGCAGGGCTGTGCAGTCTACATAGAAATGAAATTCTTGCCACACTTGGATCCAGGAGGGAGCTTTTAACTGCAGCAGGGCACTGGAGCCCCAGCAGGAAATGAAAGTGAGGGAAACTCCAAGGATCTGATCCAGGGGTCCCCTCAACAGCCTCACCCACTCCCCTGCCATGGGTTGTGAAGGGCCAACCCCATCCCTCCTCTCCTTTCTCACCTCCTCAGGTAGGGAGGCAGGGACGAGGCTACCCAGCGGGGGAAAGTAAGTGATGAGGGTTGGGACCATGATGAGGGAGGGGGCTGCGCATGAAGACAGGATGGGGATCAGGGTCAGAGCTGGTGGTGTGGCAGAGGCAGAATGTGAGGCCAGGATTAAGGTCAGGGAGGTGCAGCGGGGTGAAGGGGACAGCAAGACTGGGGCCAGTATTTTGATGAAGCGAGATAAGCAACTCATATGGTATTGAGAAGTGGTTTTCTGCCATCTATGTGTGTGTAAATCAAATCAAATCATAGGGCTGGAAGGGACCTCGTGAGATCATTGAGTCATTGATCATTGGTAAGGGGGGGGGGGGAAGACCCTGAGCCTCAGCCAAGGGGGAGCTGGCTGGGGATCTCCCCCCCCCCCCCTCCAGGGGCCCTGGGAATCCAGGACTCCCCATGGGTAGGGTTGCCAGATACCAAAGCACGGAAAGGAGAACAGGGACGTATGCAAAGGAGGACACATACAGAAAACATATTATTAATATAATCTTCTGTTTTTAGGGGGCCCTGGAATGCTTCCCCCCCTAAAAATAGGATGTTCTGGGGTGTTCCAGCATACTTTAACTCCTGTAAGTAAAAAGACAGGCATTTTTAAAATGCCTGCCAGCTGGAGGATGTGAAGCTAAAAAGGAGGACATGTCTTACTTCACCTGCCATCTGCTAACCCTACTCATGGGCCCTAGACCTCACCAGGCCAAGATGGGGCAGGTGGCGCACCTGGACCTTGGGTAGCTGGGGATCCAGGACTCTCCCTGGGTCCTAAGTCACACTGGGCCAGTGAAGGGCAGGTAGATCAAGGATCATGCCCCTGGGTCCCAGGTCATACTGGTGGCCAGGTGAGGGGAGGACGGGCAGCCCAGGAAGCCCCACTACCCCCGTACCCTAAGATGGCAGGCAGGCCTGGGCAAGGATTGCACTTCTCACCCTCCTCCCCCCTCCCCCCAGCCAGGTGGCAAGGCTGGAGGGTAGGCTGGGCCAGGGGTCAATCTCCACCTAGCCCAGGCAGCAAGGTTGGGGGGGGGCTGGGGGGGAGCCAGCAGGCAGACTGGGCCATGGGTTGCCTGCTGGAAGCCCAGGGGGGTGAGGCTGGGGAGCCAGCAGGCAGGCTGGGCCATGGGTCACCTCCCCTAAAGCCCAGGCAGCAAGGTCAGGGCCAGGGTTGCTCCTTCCTCCCTGGGGCAGGTGGTAAGCCCCAGGGGGCAGACCCAAGCAGCGTCTGTTCCCCTCCAAAAGCCAAGACGGCAAGGCTGTGGGAGGCACGTGGGCGTGTTGTTGTCCACTATAAGCCTAGGCAGTGAGGCCAGGGGTCAGGCTGAGCATCATCCCAAGGTGATGCCAGCAGGCCAAGGGGCAGATGGGACCGGGACTACCCCCACCACCAGCCCAGGGGGCAAGGCCTGGTCAGGGGTCAACCTCCACTCCTCTCCAAGCCCAAGGGAGCAGGCTGGGCAAGGGGTCACCTCCCAAGCCAAGGCAGCAATGCTGGGGAGCAGGCAGGGCCAGGGTTTCTGGCCCCCAGCAGGAAGGGCTGGCCAGGGGTCAAACCCTGGCCCTCTAGGCCAGTGGGCAGGTCTGGCCACAGGTCCCGCCCCCTAGCCCAGAGGCCAGGCTCGGGGGCAGCAAGCAGGCCTGGCCACGGGTTACCCCAGGTGGCAAGAGTGGGTGGCAGGCGGGGGAAAAAGGACACTGGCAGTGCTGAACCGGCCTGCTGCTTTTGGCAGCTCACCCGGTCCCTGGTGTGGGATGAGCAGAGCAGGGACCTGCCCCTCCCTCCAGTGCCAGGGGGAGTGAGTGGGAGGCCCCCACAGAAGGCAATTTGCCTGCCCCCCCCCCAAGGGACAGCCCTGCTTCCAGGGCCCATCAAATTATACTTTAACCACGGTTGGCTACAGATCCTACCCCCACACCCATTGCATGTAAGCACCCTGTGGAAAGATGCCACATCCCAAGGGGGAGCAGTGACAGCATCTCCACTCCCTGTTCTTCTCTACTAGTTTGCTCAGTATGCTCAGGCACAGCTCACAGATGAGTAGAGCATGCCCTGCAACAGTGAGCTGATGAGCATTACCTGCACTTTGCAGGCCCACAAAAGGCAAGATGAGGGAGTCCTACCTCCAGCTCGGCCCACGATCCCACCCAACAGGATGGCTTCTGAGACTGTCCCTTTGCCGGCCCCAGAATCTCACCTCCCGCTCCATGCAGACAACGCACTCAGACTTCCTCTCATCCAGTTCCAGGTGGGGAGCAGAAGGGGCCGAGGCAGGAAGGGGCTCAGCAGGGGCTTTAGGCTCTGGGGCAGCAGCGACCTTGGTCTCTGTGCTCTTCAGCAGCTCTGCAGTCAGCAGGAGTAAGTGTTAGTGCTGGCACCAGCCCCACCCTCTCACAAAGTCCCAGGCCAGTAGTACAGCACAAATCCCTGCTCTCCAAGGGGCCTAGGGCCTGGCTTAGCATTCCCCTCTTTAAACCACCAGCCCTGCAGCTTCCCCCCAGTCCACCTCTTTGGCTCCCAGCTGAGCCCTGCACATCTCAGTTTTCCCTCCAGGGCTGTCCAGAGCCTGCATGGAGCCACAGATCTGCATCCCAGAGACCTAGGAGTCTGCCCTGGGCTGCATGGCAAAAGACTCTTGCAGGGCACCTAATCCAGCAATGAAGCAGAGGAATAAGTTGCTGGTACCTGGGATTGTTTTAGCCACAGCCAGGATCTCCTGGGCTCGACTGAGGATGGTGCGCTGCAGGCCAATTTCGGCAATTCCAAGCTGCAGCACAAGGAAAGGTCAAGTAGCTCACTGAGGCTAGCGCTGAGAGCAGAGCCACTGGGGAGGCTGGGCCAGGTAACAGCTAGCCAGGCCATACTGCCTGACCAAGCTAGCCAGCCTTACGCTGCAAGTCCCTGAGAAGCAGGCTACCCTTGCAGCACCTCATGGGGCCCTGGAGCCAGGACCAAAAGTGTTTCTCTGCACAGGCCAGCAACAGGCTTGGAGAGCACTCAAGGGCGAGCCATCACACATCCGCTGGACAGATCCAGCAGGGAGCAGGACCTTGGAAGAACACCCTCAGGAGCAGGTGTACAGAACGGCATGGGGCCTTCCCTGCCCCATCATGCACAAAACCTAAAGGGGCTGCCCAGGCTCAGGCAATGGCAGGCTCAACCTCCAGCATGCAGGGCCAAGGCTGGGAGCAGCAGCACAGAGGTGTTTGCTATCCTACCTTTTCCAGATCACAAGGGGTCATGGTGCTGAGCATGTCCAGTGACAGTCGGTGATGGGCAAAGACTGGAACATATTGTTCAGCCGACAGCTCGATCAGCAGGTTCACCAGCTGCCTCTCCAAGCCCTTCTCCTGCAAAAGATGAGACAAACCCTGGCTGCCTCTGGCTACAAAGCACACAGGGTCAGCCCCTGGCCAAGGTGCAGTGTGGCCTCAAACAAACGAATGTAAGAGAAACTTGCTCCCAAGCCAGCTGTCTGCCTTGCCCTGGCTCCTTGCTCTGGGAACCATTCCCCATCCCTGCAACTTTTCAGCCTAGGGCAATGTAAAGGGCCTGCTGGCTGATTAAACTAGGGGCAGTGCCTGTTACTACACGCATCCAGCACCTAGCCCCATGACCCCGCCAAACCAGTGCAGTAAGGTTAATGACCTGAAGTTTCAGTGAGAGTGGTTTCTGGTTCAGCAGGCGCTGATATTGGATCAGCCAGTAGTTCTCCTGCTTCGTTTCACTTTTCGCCTCCATCTCCAGCTGCAACAACAACAAGGTGAAAAAGAAATGTGCCTTGGGGAACTTGAATTATGGAGCTAAGGGGCGCCATCAGCACCAGCATGGAGCAGGCTCAAGGCCATCATAGGTAGCTCACATTGCCAGGGTGGAGCACAGTCAGACCATACTGGCCTCCTGGGGCTGGCCCTGCTTTGATCCCACAGCTGCCCTCTGCTTCAGCCCCCGAAGGCTACATCTCCCACCTCCCTTATCCTCCAAGTGCCTATGTTCTACTTGCTGAGACTAACCTGCACTAAGGGCTGCCAGCAACCATGCCTTGACAAGACAAAGCACGTCAACAGACCATGTGCACCGCATGGGCTGGGTCTCTGTAGCCCGTCTCCCCTCCCTTTCCCACCGGGGTGGCCACCGTTCCTCCAGCTGCATGCTGACCTCTGCCAATGTGCTTGTCCAGGGACTGCAGGAAAAGGGGCACAAAGAGCCCAATCTGATATCAGTGCTCCCTACAAGCACATGACATCACACCCCTCTCCTCCCCCATGGCCAAGCGTGCCAATGGTCACCCCTGCAGAGCGCTGTGACAGTCACTGGCCAGTCCCAGCACGCACTAGGATCTGCTGCAGTTCCTCCTCCCTCTGCTTCTTCTCCTTGAGCAGTTGCTGCAGCAAGTAGCTGAGGGCCTGGCGCTGCTCTGCGATCACCTCCTGCAACAGAAAGAGAGGCAGCCATGTCTCCAGATCACAGGATGCTCTAGCAGGGGCAGAGCATCTGTTTTGCCCAACCATTCTATGGTTTTGAGCCGTGTCCAAGTAAACTTTAGCAAAGCTGAGCAGACAGCCCAATGCTCTGGGGATGCTCGGGGGGGGGGGGGGGGTCTCTGCCGTGTGCATTAAACCCAGTAATAGCGGCTTTCCCATTCTCAGTGTAAAGCCCTGCACTTGTCCATTACTCTGACACTGAGCCCCGCTCCTGCCTCTGCTGCGCAAAGCCACCAGGCTCACCTGAGGCAGCTCTCTACCTGCAACCCAGCTGTATACTCCAGCTGGGGGCTCTGCCTCCATCTCCAGCCAGAGCCGTAACTACAGTTCATGACTCCCCTTACTATGGTTGGCGGCTGGAGTGAACGGTGTGGAGCATGCCCTTTAATGGAGCAGAGAAGGCAGCAGGAGAACACCTGCCATTCCCTTTGGGCATGCCAAGTCACAGCACCTCTCATGGGCCAACCCAGGGGTGCAGTTGCAGAGGTTGGTGCCAATTAACTCCAAACTGGTTTGGAGGATCACAGAGCATAACAAACCCAACAGATTGCTGCATCTGAACGTTTTTACATGGCTGGAACCAAGATGCCAGCAACTTTATTTGGCGTCAAGCCTCCAAAACAGGCCTGGGAGCACAGAAGCGCTCATCAACCATGGCCTTTACAGGGCTCCAACAACACCGCTTGTCTGGAATTGGCTCTGACAAGAACTTGGATAGCATCTGTGCTTTTAGGTAACACCTGAGGGATTTTTCCTCAAATGCCTCCAAACTGTGAGGGATGCAACAGAAGACTGTGGAGAAAATCCAGGCAGCTTTCATTAACGCAGTGGGCATCAGAGGTCTGTGAAATACTCCTGACTAACACCAGCCAAACAAACTTGTGCTGATCCCATTAGGAAATATGTCTGTTGACATAGAACTGTCTTGTTCTGTTTTGTACAGAATTGATTTTTTTAATTGTCACCGAGACAGATCTGGGCTCATGGATTCTGCGAGCCCAAAAGAGCTGGTTCAGAGCACAGAACTGATCAG
>ML683526.1:0-28898 GCA_007922195.1 Podocnemis expansa | reverse complement strand
CTTTCTCACTGTCCTACAGAAGAGATTACATATAATTTTTCTTACATACCTCAGACTTTGAGCAGTGCTGTTGATTGAACAGGACCACTCGAGACATAGACCCTGACTTATTGTGTATATCACAGTCTGGCCCAAAACATTTTTCAAGCAGTAAGGATGTAGTTCTGTCAGCCTTACTCTCATTGGGCTGGATTCTGCCACCTTTACTCATGTTGAGTAATATCTAATGCCACAGTAATTCCATTGAAATCAACCGGAACACTAATCAAGTAAAATGCTACTCGGCATGAGTTGGAGTGACAGAATCTGATTCACTTGAATTACTAGTAAAGTGGCAGAACTAGCCCCTCATTAATCAAGTTAAATGAAACTTTTTGAGGCAGAAATCCAGGAAGACATTTAGGCACATACTTGATGTTAATCTGACTGCTGTCCTGAGCAATAATGAAGTACAGAAAAGTGAGTGATTTGTAGAATTATACTGGTATTAGCATGGTGACATGAAGTGAAGAGAAAACATAAACATCAAGGCGTAGAGGGAGGCATAGACAGTATGTTTGCATACGCGCTTGAGTTTTTATGGTGCTCTGAATGTACTACTAGCATTTCTGTTTATTTTATTTAAAAGTTAACTGCTAAGCAAATATTGAATTAAGCAGTGTTGCTTTCTGTGCTGAATAGCCCAACTGACCAAGCTGTGAGAGCTTTTCAGCATCAAAATAAGTTTTTTGGATATTTGCTTCTTTAGGCCCCTACATAATTTTAAAATTGTGGCCCTCACTTCTTCCTCAGGATTAGTGCATAGTCAATTTTAAAAAAAATAAAATTGGTCTAAAAATAGTTAGTTCAACTGTTAATGTGAACAAACTGGTTATGGGCCAAAGGCGAAGATGACAAACTTCATGCGTATCAAATGCTCCACGAACAAATGGTGAAACAAATATGAAAGATTGTGCTTCTGGAGATGTAGGTATATGCCAGTGTCTGCTGAGTATGGATAAAATGTGTTTTAAAACAAAAGATTTAAGACTGAAACTGTTTGTGACCAAACAACCCCCAAACACTTTACTTATTTAGTCAGTGTATATACTTTGAAAGAGCACAAATTCAGGCAAGATTAGAAAGGCTAACAGATTTATTTTTTGCATGAGCTTTCGTGGGAGAAGATTCCACTTCCTCAGATGCTTTGAAGATGGGTGAACTTACAGAAAGGAATGAAAGCAAATGCAAGGGGGTGTAAAACTTAGGATCAGGTCATAAAGTAACAGCAAATCAGAGCAGTTTACAGGCTCAAACCATGGGAAGCCTGAAGTCAAATTACCCTTTCACTGAAAAGCAGGACTGAATCGAGACTATGGATTCTTTTCCCATTACAAAGGGTAATTTGACTTTAGGCTTCCCATGGTTTGAGCCTGTAAACTGCTCTGATTTGCTGTTACTTATGACCTGATCCTATGTTTTACACCCCTTTGCATTTGGTTTCATTCCTTTCTGTAAGTTCACCCATCTTCGAAGCATCTGAGGAAGTGGGATCTTCTCCCACGAAAACTCATGCAAAAAATAAATCTGTTAGTCTTCAAGTGCCACACAACTCCTTGTTGTTTTTTCATTGGACTAGACTAACACGGCTATCCCTTTTAAAATTGACAAGATTAGAAAGAACTGTTCATCTTCAAGTACTCGATCATTTCTATTCCTGTATAGGTGTGCTGTGCCTCTGTGCACACTCACTTGGAAACTTCTTGCCCATAGCATATCCCACAGGGCCAGGCTCAGTGCCCCCTGAAGTCCTGTGCACATGCCATGATATATGAGGTGCCACGTACCCTATATGCCCTCAGTTCATTCTTTCATTTTTTTCCTTCTTTTGCTCTGCAAGTGCCCCTTCAGACTCTGTTTTACTGTCTTGTTGCGTTACTAACAGTAGTTAGTTAGTTAAAGTAGTAGTGAGGTGTATTGAGTCTTGTTCTGGAGCCTATACCTTGGTCTCTGGGCTTTAAACCTTGCATGGCTTGTGGGAAGGCTTTCCCACAGAGTGACCTCCTTAACAAGTGCCTGAAATGCCTGGGGGAAGCTCATTGGTCAGATAAGCGTCGGATTTGCAGGTCTTTCCAAGCAGAGGACTTTGAAGTTAAAGGTATCCAGCTGAAGGCTCTGAGACCAGCATCGAAGCCAGCATGGTCCACTTCAGTGCCAAGTTCATTGTCACAGAGTGCACAGTTGGAACCCCCCCCCACCTTGGCACCGAACCCCATCTGCAACAACTAAGAAAAGGAAGCTGGAGACTGATCAAGGTTGCTCCCCAGTACCAGCTAGGAAGGTGGTATCAGGTGATGCGCATCAATTCAATGCAACAGTGGCCCTCTGGCATTAGCTCCAAGGGAACCACCTCCGACATCGGGCAATGTGAGGGCATCTTCCCTACGATCCCCGATGCCTAAGGCGTTTGAGGCAGTGCAGTCCTTAATGGCCTTGCAAACACCAACTCCCTCTCATTCCACAGAGCCCAAAAGGGACAGAGGCCTGCCATTGAGGGAAAAGCCCATGCTGGGCTCTCTGGCATGGCACCGCCTGTCTTCACTACAGGAGCTCTGGCACTGTCTCATCTACAGCTGAGAGTCCCTCAGTCTTGGTGCCAACAGCACCCCACAGACTCAGCGCTGATCCCTGTTGCCTCAGCACTGATCGATCTTCATGGTGCTGCGTGAACTCCACTGTGAATGCTGTCCCTCGTTGTCTTCATTGTCGAGCAGCCTACTGGGTTGCTGACAGCACCGGTCATCCTCTTTGGCACTGTTGAGTGTGCTCATCAATAAGAAGCAGCATAGAACCCAGTTGCTACATAAGGAGCGCCCGGGTAGCAAACAGCACCAAAAGTCCTCAATGCCTAGAGGACAATTGAGATGTTCAAGCTAGTCCTCGGATTGGTCTCCGATGCGCAGGTATCATCCCTGGAGTGGCACCACTTCTTCATCAGAGTGTCTGAGGAGAAGTACTTCTGGGGCAAAGCTAGTAAGTCGCTCTGGGGTGCCCCACCCTGACAACACCACACTAGGAAAGGTGCCAGGGCACTCCCCTCAGGGTCCTGCAGTAGTAACTTGGAGGAACCCAGGGAGAAGGACTGTATAGCCAAACCACCGTGAGGCTAAATACACCCTTAGCCTCTTCCCAGGGCCAGCCCTTGGAGCAAAGGTGGGCAGCTCAGTGGCCATACTGGGCCCCATGGGCACTCCTTATAGGAATGGGACCTTACTTCCTCAGGTCATCTGGGGAGCAGTTGGCACTGGCAGCTCCAGTGGCCCAGCAGGTCTCAAGGTCAAAAGAGGACTTGGACCAGGAGAACAAGCAAGGAATTGTGGGGCATTTAAAGACGAACAAATTTATTTATTGCAAGAGCTTTTGTGGGAGAAAATCCCACTTCATCAGATGCTGAGTAAGCAATCCCACTATGCCATTGTGCAGCAGGCGAAGGATGACACAAGCTTTAGGAAGGCTGTGCTACCCTTTCCTAAACTCCTTTCCACCACAAAGGTAAGGCTTATGAATCACCTAACTGGGAATGGACATGAGCAAGCACTCGAAGAAAGTGGTTACTTATCAGTAACTGTAATTTTTTAAGATCTGTTGCTCAATCTCCATTCTACACCCCACCTCTGTTCCTGCTTTTTGGAGTTAGTAGGAGGTCTGGCAGTGCATAATATACCACAGAATGTGCACAGTATTCAAGGGGGCACTGAGACTGGCCCTGCAGGGTATGGTAAGGACAGAGAGGTTTCAAGTGACTGGGCATGGAGGTGCATGCATGCCTATATGGCAATTGACATGAGTTACACATCTCAGAGAGCTAAGGTTATGGTAAATGACCTCTCCTTAAAAAACCTGATCATCAGCAGGCATAAATATTCATGGCTTCACTTAACTCAGTGGAGGAATGAGAATTTACATCATTTTAGGATTTAAGTTTCAAAGGTTCTACCTATTCCTCATTGCTATGTGATTTGTTTATCACTATTGTTTCTATCTAACTCAGTGGTTCCCAACCTTTTCTCTGCTGTGGCACACCTTGATGCCTTCCGTTATGTTGTGGCACACCTCCATTATACATTCATGAATATTCAAATTAACTTATAAATATTCATGAGCCATGGCACCCTGTTTTGAGAAATGCTGCTGTGTGGGGTGGCAGGGCAGGGGTGGCAAGAGAAGGCAAGGACGGCCATGTGAGAAGTAGGCAAAGGTGGCAAGAGAGAAGAGGAGAAGGGAGAACAGGATTGGCTATGTGGGGTGGCAAGAGGGAGCCTGAGGATTGGAGGGTTGGGGGAGAGCCAGGGGTGCGAAAGCACACGGCAGTGCCATGAAGCATAGAATAGCAGTGGGGCCTCACTGTGCCCTGCCACTGCCTACCGGGTCCCTTGCAGGGGCTTGCCAGGGCCCCAACCCTCTCCGCCCACGCTAGCACCAGTCCTTCAGCCTCACAGCCTCCTTTGGTCCTCACAGACCCCACTGTGGGCCATAGCAGGTCTCTTGCAGGGTCCCCCCTCTGGGCTGTACTAGAGCCCTGCCTGGCCTCATTGAACCTGCACAGGCACCTCACTGGGATCACTGCTAACCTTGCCAGAGGCCTCCACCAACCTCCCTGGATCCTCCACAGGCCTAGCTGGGGTCAGCACCAACCGTCCATACACCCTCACAGCCCCTGCAGGCCTTACTTAGGCTCCCGCTGGCACTACTGGATCCCTCCACTGACCCTACCAACCTTGCTGGCATCACTGGCTTGGTCTCCAGCCCCCCCTGGCTGGGGCTGCATCAGACCACTGTCTGGGGCTCCAGCTTGGGGAAATCTCCTGGCCAGGTCCACATTGGACCGTCGCCTGGGGCTCTGGCTTGGGGGGACCTCCTGGCTGGTGCCACATGGTGCCGCTGCCTGTGCCTCCAGCTCTGGGGGATCCACCAGCTGGGTCCGCATGGGGCCAATGCCCACAGCTCTGGTTCCAGGGAACCCACTGGCCAGGACTGCATGGAGCTGCCACTTGCAGTTCCGGCTCCACTGAACCCGCCAGCCAGGGCCACATGGAGCTGCTGCCTGCAGCAGAGGCTCTGGCTTTAGAAACCCCCCAGCTTGGGCCACATGGGGTTGCTGCCCATGGCAGTGGCTCCAGGGAACCCCTGGGCCTGGACCAGGGCAACATGAGGCTGCCACCACGGCTTCAGCTCCAGGGAACACCCTGGCCTGGGCCACATGGGGCCGTTGCGTGCGGCAGTGGCTCTGGCTCGGGGGATTCTTACGATACACCAGAGGAGTTGCTGTGGAACACCAGCGTGCCACGGCACACTGGTTGGGAACCACTGATCTAACTTACAGTAACTGCTCCAACATTAATTTTGCCCCCTTGTTTTCTGCTATAATGAAGTCATATCATTGGAGGTACATTTTTTACATATTCGTAAAATGTTAGAAGGAGTATAATTACAGAAGACATTAAGTTGTAAGCTGTCTCATTTTGTGACATGTTGATGGGGGGAACAATGTGATGTTATTAAATGTGTTAATTATATGATATAGGTTTTCGAAAGTGTGTGCAGAGCTTGCAAGTTAGTGTTTTCATCGGTACTGTATGTTGCAACTATCTGGGGTACTTCATGAGATTTTTGAAAGTGCCTAAAAGAGTTGCATTCCTAAGTCCTATTGGAAATCAACAGATGTTAGGTGCCAAATCCTTTAGGTGCCTTTCTAAATCCTACTTGTAGTTTTTTGTAGTGAGTAATGTGATAATATATACTAGTGTTTCTGTATGTTGTGGGAGACCGATTTCTTGGATAGGAAATAGAATTTTATATTCTCTTAGACGCTTGGAATTTTTACATTTGCAGAAACTGATACGTCTTGCAAATTTCAGAGTCAGTTAAGGTTGTACAAGTGGTAAAAGAACTAGGATGATAGTGAGTAATGAAGAGTTGTGTGTGTATGGTACAAGGCAAGGGTCTCAAACTCGCAACCTGAGGGCTGCATGCGGGCCCTAAAGTTATTTCATATGGCCTGCAATGACACTTATCACTATCGATATTTGCAAAATCATTGTAAGAAAAGGTTTCAGTGATGCAGCCCTTGGGTTACCATACTAGTCCTCATGCATGGTGCAGCCTTTGGGCTAATGTACTAGTCCTTATGCGGCCCTCGTGATTTGAGTTTGAGACTCCTGGTATAAGGGATGAAGGGTTATGTAGCTGGGTCCCTTAATCACTGATTTCCAGACAGTCTAATGTTCGAGCTCTGTAACATATAGTGTGTTAGTAATAAAAGTTAGATATTATTTGAGGTGTTAGCTTGAGTCTTCTGAAACACACTGTCAATTTTAACTTGATTTAAAAAAAAGTTTTTGGAGACCTTCCCTGTAATGTGAATGAACATCAAAATATGAAATTGGTTTAGCCTGTAAGGTTCACAGGATGGACGTTCTGCTTCAATGGATCCTATGAGAACTGCTGAAGTGAGAGTCTTCTCCCACAAACTTTAGTAAGTCTGCAATAGGGCCGTGGAAGTGTAGAGATGAAATGGCAGTAAAGGATAATGCAGAGGGTGGCAGGAACTTTTTTTTTTTTTTTGGGTCACACAGAAGACTTTTAAGCACAAGTTTTGTATCTAAAAAGGGTTAAGCATTTGAAGTTTAACATGACTAAAAGTCTGGCTTTTTCTGTTGTTTTCCATTTCTCTATATTCCCATGAGACCCAGGCCCTCATAGACGCTCCAAAATATTTTGTACTAGCTGAAATACCCAGCATCACCTGGGGAAAATATAGTAAAAGGTGTAATTAATGAGCTACATCAATTACATTAACATAGCATATTTATTGGAAATGCTTTTCCCTTATGTATTACTTTAAGAAATGAACCCCAAAATTGGAACAAAATGCACGTTTGTTCACTTGCACGAATTGAACAGTCCCAAATATGTTTCATGCAGAAATGGAACTCCTCGTTTAGAACATGGGGGCTATCGATTTCACAATTGCATTCATCCAGTTATTACCATTAAAAGATAGGTATTTTCCACTGGAATTATAGTGTTTTCAGCCTATATTTTTCGTATGTTGTTGGGGGTTTTTTGCATCGTAGCCTATCATTACCCAAGCCAGTTTTTTGAAATATTGACTACAATACCCCTTTTTGTGTTATAAAATAAAGAGAGTTGAGAGAACAACAGGTAAACTACTTAACTTGTAGCCAGAGCGGAAGTATCTCATAGTTGCTGTTTGTGACACACTTAACAGAAGAGTCCAGCAAATGCCTATGATCAGGCGCTACTAAAAGCTAATTATTTGTGGGCTGAATTGGGGCTCTGGGGGAACTTATTTAGAGATCTAACCAATCCAGTTGTTTAAGTTAGGACATCAGTCATATTTGTTCAAAATTTTAGTACCCATTCAAAAATTTCTAGCTCTTACCATTTTGGAGATCTTTTAGGACAAATAGACAAACTAACTTTTGGAAATATTTATAAGATTATATTTCTGTGTAATTTTCCCACTACCTCTCACTAGGTTGCACTCTTCCAAAATTCCTGCTAAGGAAGCACTGCGGTGACCCAAGGTGAGCAGTATGGTCATCAGCCAGCACTGTAATTACAGCGAGGGCTGGAAGATGACCTAGCATATGTTGAAGGCCATAGGAGAGCTAGAAGAACCCCCAGGCAGCATTTTGACCACTTTGCATTAACCCCTCTGATAAAATTTTAGTGTGCTTTACAGTATATGTTCTCCCACGTTGAATAATAAATTGTTATAGTTTTGGAAGATTACTGGAAAGAAAAGTGCAGTTTTGATATTTTTGCTTTGGGGGGGGGGGAGGCTGTAGTTTTTAGTGCATTTATTACAAGAACAGACAAGTAGAAATAGGTAACTGTGATGCAGTGGGTATATGTAGTAAGCTTTGGCATTGCTTGGTGTTGAACCCTGATTTATAGCCAAACCATAGGCTATGTGATCACTGAATTGTGTGCCTTTGCTTGAAATTGGAGTTTCAGTTTGGTGTAGGGTTTATGGCATGCTTGGGTGAACTGTAACCATGTGTTGATGATAAATTGAAATACAGGGCTGTGTTACATATATATTTATTTATTAAATACAGCTCTAATTTAATCTACCCAGAGAAATCCCCACTGAATAATTCTGCAATTTAAAACACTATGATCACAATGTACCGACTTGTTGTCCAGAAGCTTGTCAGGTTAATTTAATTAAAATCCTGTCTTTAATAAATATATTTTAAGTCAGTGATCCAAAGTGTTTAATCCCTCGAGACATAAACTCTGGTTAAGTATGAATTCAGCCCAACATAATTCTTCCCTATTATTGCCTGTTACAATTTATTAAGTTAATAGAAAGCAGTTTCCATATGTGATTAATCATTAATGTTTCTTATGATTGTAACAGTCTTTAGCAAGTAAAAACAAGGCTACATTGATTTAAAAAGCAGTCTTGCAGGATGTCGTATTGCAGCCTCTTGGTCTATTTTTTGATTATTTTATCCTAACATTATAGCAAAGTAACTCAGTTTTGGGTTAACTGGTTACATATTAGACTGATTTATTCATGTTGTTTTGCTGTGTCAGGTGAATGAATGTATGTGATAAGAAAACAACTGTACTGTTTCAGACAACAAAAGAGCATTTTTAAAGCCCTGTTGCTACTGATGGATAGAAATAATCCTTTTTCTGCAATACTTACAGAACTGGGTATAGGTGATATAGGGAGGTAGTCACACCCAACAGGGAAAAACAAATTCATTTCGCACACTCACTTCACATCCTCTCTAAAATAGTCTTGGTGTGCCTTATCCCTGAAAAAATAAAAGTTAAAAAAAAAAAAAAGCATCTCTGTTGTTGGCCCTTTACATTCAGTTGTGCATGGAGAAGTTGGTAACGTGGTGTCTGGGTATATTCTATGGGTGACTTATTTTCTTCTCACTTATATACACATCTGAAAATAGAAGTGGTTCCTGGTAGCAGCCAGGCTGTTCTTCAAGGAATCTCAGCAGGTGGTATTTCTGAAGATAAATCTGCCTCAGGAATTGACTAGCTGTCAAGGCAGAAACCGAGCTCTTCTGTTCCCATAGCTCTATACAGAGCCTTGCATAACAAAACTAAGCAACACAGCATATCTTCCCTAAACATACCATTTACTTCTACACTAAGATATGGGAAGACTGGATATAACAGTCCCATCTCCTCTTCTGGCTCAACTCTCCTCCCCACGGTTGAATTTGGATGTAAAAGTTGCTTGGATTACTTTCCCTCCCACCCATTGTTCTAAAACTCGCCTTAAATTTGCTCATTTCCTGTGCTTTTCATGGCTCTGCAACTTTAGCCTACTTAGAGCATACGTTTTCTAAATACTTAGAAACCAAGATGTAGATACACAGTTTTCCAACTGCAGGATATGTGTAACAACTCCGTGTGGGGGAGAGTAATAGGCCACAGAATATCCTGTTTTTAGAAACAAAAATCTCCAATTTTTGTAGATAAGCCTCATGACAACCTTCAGAAGCAAATTAATCTTTTGTATCTACCAAGCAACATTCGCATATCAACAATATTAATCAGCTAGAACAGATGTAATTGTATAGCTCAAGATAGTTATATTTGAACTTGAAGGAAAAGTAGCTCTTGAGAAGGATTTATTTTGGGCAAATGCAATGGACAAGAATCAGGCTCAAATGAAAATCACTCTTTTTACATGCAGGGTGTTTCAACAGGAAGTTTGAGAGAAGTTTGATTAATGAAGCAATGTTATAAACCTGCACTACAAGAAAAGAATACCTGTTATCCCCAGTTCTCTGCAGAGACAGTGAGGCTACTTGTTGACCTCAGATACATTGCTTACTTTACATAGCTTGCCCGCCTTGCATTGTTAGAGCTGCAGTCTCTCAGAGACCAACACCTCTGATAAACAGATTAGACTTCTGTCCTCACTCAGGTTGGATTCAGAGCAATAAATTAGATGTGGAAGATCTGCTGAGAGATTCAGTTCCATCAGCATGGTTTGAAAAAAGAAACAGAAAACAAAATCTGGATGATGAAGCAGAAAAGGGTACAGATGATTTCTAGTGCATTTCAGAGATGTTCTAGTCTGGTGCTGACTATTTCAGGACTTCATCCCCAAGTAAATGAGGCAAAACACCCATGGCATTGTCCAAAAAAAAAAAAAAAAGCCGCAATGAGCTGGATGTACAACTATTAAAAGAATTGTAATCTTGTATAATCTGTTCATTTTGAAGCATAGTCTTTCTTTGTTCAGAATAATTTTCACTTTCAGTAGAAGGAAAACCAGTTTGTGAACTGAAAAGAAATGCATTGTGAGAGAGACTTTATCAGATAGCACATTTTCTTGCTGTCAAAGAGCTATGGTTGAGTCTTAGAACTCTCTTCTGTTTTGACCCCATGTAACTTCAGATTTTTTTCATATCCTGTGAAGGAAAAAGTGGTGCTCTCTGGCTTTCCTGCTGAAATTAATTTCCCTAGATGCTGGTGTGTTTCCAGGGAAACTGGTGGTAGGAGGGGGAAGTGGAGGCTGAGGGCTTACTTCTAATTAGAGCTGGTCAAACATTTTTTTTTTGGATGATAGGCTTTTTCTTTTTTTAATGGAAGAGTTTTTCTTTATAAATGAAAATGTTAGTGAAAAACCATTTTGCCTTTTGATTGTTCTTCATTTTTAAAGAATGTTGGTTAGGCATGAATGTGCTCATTCCCCATGGTCTCAAACATACACATGAGGTAACTTTCTAGTTCTGTCTCAGCACCTGCTTCATTGTGCTTCAGCTTCCCACCTTAATGACTCATAACATGGATGATGGTTCCATCATCATCAGATATTCCAGGCTTCTCTCTCAGCCTGGTGCCTTTTGCCCATCTCCCACTCAATTTTTTGACACCATCATCTCATGCTGGTGAAGAGAGATTTTACCATGGGAAAGCAGAGGGAAGCTCCCCGCTGTCTTGAGTAATCTGGAGCCCTTAAAATGACTTTTCTGGTGAAACATCCCCTGGCAGCTCCAGGTCTAGTTGCTCTGAAGGTGGAAGAGATGAGGGAGAAGATAGGACCTGGTTAGAGAAACCTCCGTCACCAGCAAAATGAAAGAACACTTTAGCTAAGGGATTTATCATAAGCAGCAGTCTCCCTGGAGGAAAGAAAGGTAGTTACTGAGGGTCAAAACAAAGATGAAACCAACCCATGAGAGAGGCTGAAAGCAAGAGAAGTATGGATAATGGGAAGAAAAAGGAAGCAGGAGGGCAAGGCCCAGGCAAGAAAAGAATAAAATGGAGGAAGAAGAAGGGTGGAACTTCATGGGTAGACAGAAAGTGACGGAGATGGGATAAAGGTAGAATCTGAAGAGAAGCAGTCAAGGGAATCCCTCAAATGGGCACAGAAATGTATTACCCTTGGAAACAACTGAGAGGCTTCCTATCTGGCCTCCACAGACACTGTATGAAGGCAACAGGTCACCACCTCCCCACAACAGTACTTGTAGCCATTATCTGTTTGGGGAGGCATTGGCTGTCTCCAGGTAATGGAGGTACCGACACAGGCGTGTTTAGGCCTCTGAGTATAGACTGAGTCCCCTATGTGGGTCAATAGCAGTGGCGTCAAACACAGGGCCCCTAGATCTAAAAGCATGAGCCTCTACTGTCTGTGTTTGAAGAACTGGATTTGCCAGTAGCAGAGTTATAAACCACTATTTGGCCCAACTGGTGGAGAGGGACAGCAGACAGATTATGTAACCAAAACATCAAAATCCATCAAATGCCTTGAGTCAGGAATCTGTACAGGGTGCAGCACCTTAGTGATCATATAATACAACTCATCACCCTCTGACCCTTTGCTGTTTTAGTACCTATTATGTCAGTGTTACCACTGAATTCTTTTTGTCTCCATATGTTATTTTGAACATTGCATCCTCATAGTGAAACATCACAGATTGCTCTAATGTCAGAGTACTGATTGCATGGAGCATGGAATGTGGGATTCTGGGGCATGGGTGAACTGGGGTAAGGATGGGGTTAATATCTCTCTCAGATGTATAATCCAGCCTGGAAATGTGTAATGTAAACAAAATGGATTAAGGAAGCAATGTAGTTAGTTCAGAGTTCTTCTTAGACAGATGTTTTGTGAAGTGTCTAGGTATAAATCTTGAAGGAGTTTGTTGAACTGGATTTGTTTTCTAGTTGAAGACAATGCATGTTTCCATCACATAAGCAGCATTATTAGACCCCCCCCCCCAAACTACTACATGGATGAGACTGGTAGAAAATTTGCTTTCAGCAAAATCAGTTCTAGTTGATCAGTATGTAACTACACATGATAGAACACAAAACTGTGTCTGGCTTCCTTCTTTCCTGATTTTTTTTCCCCAAGTCTGTATCTCCTTCTATCACAGAAATCAACCTTTGTGCATAACCTTCTGTCTGTCTCTGGGAAAGATGCTCAAAATCCCCAAAGACTGGGATGCATTAAGGACAGAATACAACTTTTTTAGTGAAGTTATGTGTTTTATTACATCAAATTCCTGTTTCTCTCCTAGAATCAGATGTATATTTGTGTAATTTCTGCACCACAGAATTGAGTCCTTGGGAAGCTACTTGCATGAAAATGAGTTCTGTGAATTCAATTCCTCACCGTTCTTTAGCAGTTTAAATGAAAAAAAAGTGTCAAAGGCCTGAGTTCTGAAAATATTTTCCCACTAGTTCCGTTTTAGGCAGGTGCATCAATGTTTGCAACATCAGGGCCTTAAATAATAACTCAGAATTTTTGTGCAGGTTCTTTACTTCAGAAATCAGACTATATAACTAAGTAAAAGAAGATGATTTTGAACAGATTTGTTTCGTATTGATAGCAAGACCAGTAAAAAAAACAAAAACAAAAAAATTAGTTCTAAAATTTAACGGTGTTTTGCAATATATCAAAGTTCTATCTGTTCAGTTGTTTACCAATGCTACAGCAAGCCAAAACCAACATTTTAAAATTTTTTCTGAAAATTTTACATTTTAGTTTTTCATTAAAAGTGAAATTTTGGTGGAAAAATTCTGTCAAAAACTTGAAATTCAGGAATATGACTAGTTATGGTGGCTTTTATTTAGCCTTTCCATTTGGGTCCTGCTCTCTCTAGACCTGTAAGCTTGCTTTCCTTTGCTACTGTAAAGTACCTCATTGAAACAACAAACTACTCACCGTAGTGAAGTCAAATAAGTCTTTGCAGGCTCACTGTCTTTGGTGGGACTACTATGCCTGTTGGCAAATGCGGATGTTGGTAAATAGCATGCTAAAATTAAAATATTTCACATTTACAATAGAGCCATGCTGTGATCTTGACAGATGAACTTGAGCTAAATTGTACCAATCCTGGTTCTGTACTGGATGGGAGAAGTTCAAAGAACAGTTATTTTAAAAAACAAACGCCAGCACACACACAAACCTAGAAAGATAACTGATTTATTTTTGTTTGTGCACATGCCACAAATACTGTTCCAGTAAGATAAGGGCTAATTCTTATGTCACTAGTAAAATAGATATGATTATACACCACAGTAGAGACCTCATGGTAAGCGGTCTTTACTCTCCACTATGTCTGAGCTGTACTCAGGCCTAGTATAGGCTTGTGGCCACAAACTCTTGCTTGCAGCTTGCTGACCTCTGGTTGTCCTGCAGTGGTAGAATTTAGAGCAGCAATGAGCCTACCGGTACTCTTATTTCTGCCACTGGCATGGAGTGTCATTCCTCATGAAGGAGGATCAGAGATGATGTTGCCCCATTCTCACATGCACCCCACCATGTCTCTCAAATACTCCATTTCTTAATCCCACTGGTCAGGGACATGACTGGAGCAGGAGGCAGCAGAGCATCATTAACCGTTTTCTATGGCACTTGTTTCCATATGCAAGGGAAATTCTCCACCAAATATCTCATGCCACAAAGTAGCTTTTGAGGACTAAAGAAGTTGGGCCTATATGTTGCTATTTAGTAGGTTACTTTTGTGGATGCCTAAATGTTATACAGCATGACATAAAGAAAAGGGAGGATCAGGATTAAAAACAGAACGATGACAAAAAGAAGAAAGTGGGTAAGTGGAGGTACAGGTGTCTGTGATGTGAAATGTGATGTAAGCAGTGGAGAATATGAAGTGAACCAATACAGCTTGAATATTGGCTATCAAAGATTTGTAACAAACAGATCATATGAAATCTTCAGACTAATTAGTATTAGTACACACTAAGTGGTACCAAATTGAAAAAAATAATTTCCCACAGATAGTCTATGAATAGGAAGAGAAGCTAAATTATTTGATGACATTAGCGTGTGTGTGTGAGAGAGAGTTTTCTCTTGTTAATTTTTTTGTTGTGTAAATAAATATTATTACCATCTGAATTATCAATAAAGGGCAGGAATATTAGGAAGATTTGAACAAGAAGTTCTATTTAAATTTGAATAAGAAACATATCTGACAACTGAAGGAACAAAAAGAGGAAGCCTCAAAGAGGTTGGTGTATCAACAAACATTGTGAGGGATTCCTTGCCTTTCAAATATCCATGGTTGCTAGTTCATTACCAATCTATTCTATATGTGGCTGCTTTCATGTTTTTGTCATGTAGCAATCTTTTAGGGCTGTCAGCAAGTGATAACTTTGCATGTGTAGGTATGCAGATTGTGGTATATTTTAAAATGCTTCCAAGTTTCTGTGATAAAATATGTGAGATGAGGAGAGAGAGAGTTAAGTCTGGCGGCTTGTCAGCAATGTTGATTTTGGCGTAGAATGCTATTAAGCAGATTATGTTATCTCTTAGCAACAGGGAGAGCTGCGGTCAAGAAGAAATCAATTTCTTAGAGTGCTACAATAAATTTGTCTTGTAACTAGAAACTTTCTAATTGCAGCCACCAAGGGAACAATAAACCCCAAACTGGGCAGATGGTCACTTCCCCATCCCCCTTTTTATTTGCTTCATCTATATTGTTTTTGGCATCCTGGTAACTTTGCACATTAAATGTGTAGAAAACACTGAAGACTAAAATTGTTGTCAGTGTGCAGCACTGCAGTAATGTTTAGTTAAAATCAGACCTTATTCAGCAGTTTTCTGGAGTTGTTTAGATCTCTGCTCAGATTACTGTATTAAAGTTTGAAGGTAGTGGTCCAGTTTAGTACTGAAGAGGAATTTTTTTCCCCATCCTACAGGGTCTGAAAACAAGCTATATGACAGAAAAGGTTTTTCCAACTTGAGGCTTAAGGCGGAGTATAGTCTATGGAACGCTACTCTCCCCCCACTTCTATTCAGGCTTTCATTGCTCCCCTAAGAATATTATAGGCACTATAGCAATGTTCAGAGACTCGTAAGTAGATTCATCTTCACCCTGTTATTTGTAATTTGACTGGAAGGGAGAAAAAATTCTCAGTTTGGGACTGGATTTTTTTTTTTTTGAGAGTATTAGTTCAGCTCCTAGTAGTGAAGTTTAAAATTAAAGACAAAATATTAAAATACTACCTAACATTCTTTTAACTTAAACTCTTTTATGTCCTGATCGTACAAGCTTCTCAGTGGGGGTGGTTTTGTGCGTGTCTGCAGAAAATGGAAAGTGAGACCCTTAGATTATGATTTATGTAATATGAACATTGGTTTTAAGAATGAGGTGGGATGGAAGAGGCTGGGGGTATGCCTGACAATAAGATACTGCCTCCCCCTCTTCAGCCTGGCTATCGGATAGGAACATTGGGCTATGATTTGCATAGCTTGTTTGGGATGAGGGGGATTGGGAATTGATTTGCGGAATTTATTTGGGATTAGAGTAAAGCTGCTCAATGGCCATTAGTTGCATAGCTTATCTTTAAGATTAGCTGTTCATTTGAAATTCTGACAGTCCAGCATGTAAGCAATAGTTGCTGAAAGATAAACTGATGGAATTTAACAAAAGAACGATTGGCTATATAGTTGCAAACAAATTAATGTGTGATTAATATCCACATACAGTAAATCGCTTAAAAGCTTAAGTACTTGGCAGAATTTGGGCCTAAAACAATTGTATCTGAGGCTATAAACTACAAGTTTAACCTAGGACTAGTAAGAAAATAAATTTATAACGGAACATTTTTCCATTGCAAAAGTCTGATTTATCAAAATTGATATATTTTGCAAAGGTCAAAACATTCAATCTTATTAGAACAAAATGATTGTTCATTTCAAAATTATATTTTATTTTGAAATGTATTTTTATTTTTACTAAACCAGTTATCAGACTGGCAGCTGCACAACACCTGTTGAAATACCAATAATGAATGAGCAAATTAAGTAGTAATTACTAGATTGATTAGAATATGTTACCTGCCAATCAATTTTCATAATTAATTATCAATTTGATTATCAATTACCAATGTCCGGTTGCTATTTAGAGTACCAATCATCAATTGTTTTACATTATTTTATCTTACATATTTTTTAAAAGTCCTAATTTAAAATAATGTAAAAATAAAATACTGGTAATTTCAAAACTGAAACAAGACATCTTGACTGACCCAACACAATTTTTTAAATTCTGTTTCACAGAAAATCTCGCAATTTTGACATATTGTTATGCTTCAGAGCAGGTATCCCCCCCTGAAATGCTGGGAGTTTTTCATAGAATGGAGATTCAGCATTTCAATCAACTCTAGTTTAAACTTCTTTCTGAATCCTTTTATCATCATTGTTTGATATGTGAGTTTTTGTCCTGTGTTCTACTTTGCTCTTTAATGAAAATAATTGAAGTGTTGGGCCCAGATTCAGCCCTGCTGTAAACAACAGACATGCATTAACTGCTGTGGAGATGTACCGTAGCTAACTTTGGCCAACATTCGTTTTATTTACGTTAGGATCAAATGTGTGTAACAAAAGAGGTAAGGCATTCAAAGGAAGAAGGTGAGAGTCTAATATTACACACCTATCCAAAGATGAGTCATAAGAAGGGCTTTTGAATATGTGGTTCAAATAGATCATTAGCATTGTGTGTGTGATTATTCTAATGATGTGGATTCCAGTATTTAAAATAGGAATTACTTCCACTTCAAAATAAGCGTATGTTTACGTGCTTTGCTGAAACGATCCCCTATTGCCTACTGGAAATGCAAGTAATATATCAGTTCTCTGTGGATTTTTTAAATACCTATTCCAACTTAGTGTATTTTTTTAAAAAGGAAGAAAAAAATTCCACAACGTTTGTGGGAGATGGGATAGAGCCCTACATGGATACAGGTATTTGCATCTATATCCAATCTGCATCCACAAGAAATAGTCCGTGGATAGCCGCATTGCATCAGTGGATACAGATATCTATTGATACAGTGCGGAGATCCATAGATTTGCAGGATGCTACAATTTGTAGTTTTAATCCAGAGGCTTTGTTTTTTCTGTAAGACATGGTCAGTTATTTGCAGATATAAAGCAGTTATCCGCAGATTTTCGGTTCTCTGAAGTGGGAGCTATGTGATATAGCAGTAGTGGGCATGCAAATCAGCAAGGAAATCTAAATGGTTTGTGTGCTTGTTTGTCTACCAGTGCCTGCGAAAATCTTGCAATTTAAAGCATTGCTGGTGTTTAAGATCAAGGAAAAAGGAAAGGTTTGAGTGTACTCCTATGTGCACTTCTCCCCCCCCCCCCCCATGATTTTGTTCAATATCAAATCAGTTTTATCAATTTAGAATTATTGCTGTAGCTGAACAAAATAAAGATGGTAACTGTGATAGGCATATAGACTTTATTTCTTCCTGGAAATGACAGATAGCTGTGAGATGATTAAGAGGAATTATGTAGCCCAAGAAGTGATTACTGAAAATTCCTTAATTCTGGTAGCTGCTGTCATAATGTATAATAAAGAGGTATTTTGAAAGAAGGGAAAATATCCAAAATAAATAATTGTATAGATAATCTTTGCTGAAAATCCTGTTACTACACATTATAGTACCTTGACTGCTAAGTCAAAACCTGTTCTAATCCTTTTTATTGTAACAGTAAGTGAAAATTATTTGATTCCAATTACATGACTGTGGTTGGGTAACGGTGGGCTACTCACCAGTAACTGTCCTTCTTGAGATGGGCCGCTTGGATCCATTCAGTAATAGGTGTCAACGTGACGGAGCACTGGATTGGTCGGAAAAAAACTTGTCCTAGCCTGTCAGGAGAGGGCAGGTGGCCTCCGCCCCTCGCGCCACCCTGTGGCTATATATACGGCCGCCTCCCGACCCCTCCTCGGTTCCTTAGAGTTGCCAACTCCAGATGCAGGGGAGGGACCTGAATGGATCCGAGCAGCCCATCTCGAAGGAGGACGGTTACTGGTGAGTAAACCACCGTTCTTCTTCGAGCAGTGCTCGGATGCATTCAGTAATAGGTGACTACTAGCCATGCTGATGGATGACGGGTGGAGTTGGGTATTCCGCCATCAGCACAGCAACATGCCCCATATGGGAGAAGCCCAGCAACAAGATCCTAGCTAGAGTCAAGAGGTGAACAGGCCTTGACGTGGCCCAGAAGAGTCAAGAACTGAGGGCCAACCCAAAACAGGGACAGTACTGAACCTGCCGAGACATATGAACATAAACAGGTCAGATCAAGGTTACCATAACCGGAATACCGGATGCAACGTGAACATAGAGGGTTGCGTTAGATGCTCCGCATAGGCGGAAACATGAAGTATGACAGACAGAATATAGTGTCTGGCCATGGGCCTTGCAGCATGGCCTCGTGGGAGAACGCTGGATGCCACAAATGCGAATTTAGCCATGATAGCCATGTACCGCATGAGAACGAAGAACAGGTGGAGATTACTACCTGAACTGATCACCTCAAGGCCTTAACTGGAACCACAGAGTCATGAACTGATCTGGACGGCTACTGGGTACGCAGGTAGCCGCGGGGGAATAACCTTATCCCTTGGCCTGGCCGTGACCAGACGTAGCGGAGTCTGGTTGATGCGAGTGAGGGTGAAGATAAAGGGTTGTAGGGTGGGACTCTGAGAACAACTGAGAAGGGCTCGTGAGACGCAGCATATAGAAGGCCAAGCTGAGCAGAACGGAGGGCCTACGGTATGCTAGTTATAAACTCGGGTAGTGCGTGAGCACACATTTTCAGCCAAATCAGGTACAAAGGACCGGGTTCTCACAGGAGAGAGACTCCGGGAGGCAAGGTGGCCTGAGGCAGTGCTATTGAATTGGTTCTTGTAAGGCCCGCAGTAGCATGAGAGCTCATGGGAAGGGCCCACTTGGCCTATAATCTCACAGGGTTTCGCATCGCGAGGGCCCTCGTGAGCGTGTGAGGAATGGAGAAGGATTGGGGATAGCACCTGCTATCACTTGGTCACCCCAACATGGACCAATAGGTTCGTAGAGGTGCCATGTAAGGTCACGGTCTCAAGAGCCTATAGTATTTCCAGGTGGGATAGCGCTACCGCTCTACTGCGCCAGTGTGGGCGCCAGGGAAAGCTCCTGAATACAGGGATATCCCAAAAATATGGATGCCAGAGAAGGTTCATTTCCTACTAGCTAGGAAGTGAATCCACCACAGGGTGGCAACTGCAGTATTACAAGGATGCCCTGGGGTTAGAGGACTGAACGAAGTATTGTCCCCAGCTGGAAAGTCAGAAGGTGATTTGGGGGAGTACAATCCCTAAATTCCTGGATATTGCAGGAAGTAGGCTCTAGATTGTTTCCCTCTGTTCATCACACAGATGGACAGGCAGTGTATGTCAATGGTTCCTCAAGAACTGAGGAGGAGCAATGGTACTATTGGGTGCCACCAGTGCATGTGGGGGTGACCCCACGGTAGAGTTAGAGGTCTCCAAGCAGACGTAGTGGGAAGGCCCAAAGAAACAAAGGGCGGGGGGGGGGCGCCCTATCAGGGTACATGACCGAGAGGCAGAAAAGGGCAGCTACAAGTCATTGGGGAGGGATCCTGTCTGCCTACATGTGGTCTCCTGCCCGGTTATGACGGGCTGGTGATACGGAGGGAGCTGATGAGAGAAGGCCCTATAGGGTGTCCTATCATAGTTCCCTTTACATGGAGATGAGACTAGGTGTCCTCTTCTAGGTTCCCTTATCTGGGGGTTTGAGAAAGGTACGCCAGGCCCCTGCTTCACGAGTGAGGGCGTAAGGTGAGTTGACCACTGCATTTGTGAGGTGGGCTTAAGATGAGGGTTCTAGGGTAGGTGCCCTGGTCACCACTGAGATCACCCACGAGATAAGGGTGTGTGGAACCATAGTTTCCATGGGGGGGGGGTGTAGTGTGGGTTGAGGTGGGCCATTCACCTTGGCCCTCCCTCAAAGGCTAAGATCCACCATGGCTAAGCGGATGTGACCCCCTCGATGAGTAGGAGGTAGTTCTCGTCGAATTTGGGGGTTGGGGTCACAAAGGCTGGTATGCGTTATGCCGACGGTATGTGACCGGAGGTATCCCCCTGCCCCTGACCTGGACTTGAGAAGGCCTACCTGAGGGCAGCATCAGGGTCACAGGCGCAGTCCTGTGTCCAGGTAAGCGTCAAATATGCACATCTCTGAACCTCTGCAGCAGCGCTGGGGATACTACGGGGGATGCGCCTCTCGTCCAAGGCAAGAGTGTTGGCGTGGAAATGTGGGGTTGAAGGGATGCCTGGGAAAGGAGAGGAAGGGGGTGGAGGGGGGAGGGCGGTTCTCTATGAGTGTTCAAATTGGCCGCTGCTTAGGGAGTGTGGAGTTGGCCCACGGTACCCAGGCACCGTTGGTGCAGGCAGGGGCGTCTTTATGTTGTCGGGGTCATGTTGCCCGAGATCGGAGGTCTGCGGATGCAGTAGCAAATAGGAAGAAGAAGGGAGAGGGAGGTGGTTCCCACTGAATCCCGTTCCCTTTTCAAGGGGAAAAGGGTGTGTGGACTGTCTACTGCGATGATGCCCTGATGCCTCTATTCCTCGAGGTTCGAAAATGGGGTGGCCGCAAGTTGGGTGGGCCCCTCCTTGCAGGAGAAGGGGGCAAGGACCCAGCCTTTGCAGTGGATAATGGTGGTGGAAGGAAGCTCCCCTGTGGTCCCACTATGGGAGAAATGGGTGGGTATTTGGGGGGAGGGGGGACTAAGTCAGAGGGGTGGGTCCGTGGGGGAGCAGGCCAAAGTATTTGGCCTCTCTCCGAGGATCTCGAGCGGTGCCCACCACCGATAGGGTTTCAGGGGGAAACAGTGTCCCCTTTAAAGGGCAGGTCGAGGACTGCCTGCTGCACATTAGGGGGCGCTCTAGCCTCCCTAAGCCATGCCACTCTACGGATGGTTACCGCTGAGGCCACGGTGCGAACAGCTGTGTCCACCGCATCATGTGCCGAAAGGAGTAGATCTTGAGAGATCACATTGCGTTCCTCCAGAAAGGCATCATACTCCTCTCTGGCCTCAGGTTGGGAGCAAGCTTCTAAATTTTGCAAGTGACTCCCACACATCCAGCAACTATCTGCTGGTTATAGCTTGGTTGTTTGCCACTCACAGTTGGAAGGTCGATGATGAGTAGACCTTGCAGCCCAACAGATCCAGCTCCCTGGCCTCCCTGGAGGATGGGAGGGGTTCACTGGGGGGCTCTCCAGGGCCCATCGCCATCTGGACCACATCCTTCAGGGGAACTGGGTGACTGATGAGAGAGGAAAAATCAGACTCAGATACCTGATATTTAACGCTCGCTGTGTTCGAGACCGGGGGAATGGAACTTGGGCTGTGCCACTGGGAGCATGCAAGGTCCCATACGTTCGAATGGGGCGGAACTGATAAGGGTTCCGTTAAGGCAAAGGCTGGCCCGAAGAGGGTATCAGGGGGGAGCCTCAAGGGCTGCACCTCCATGCCAAAATGGGCCATAGCCTAGCACAGCAAATAAAAATGCGCCAACAGGTTTCCTGTGTAAGACCCCGGTGCCGGGGAGAAGGCGGTACCAGGAGCTTGCCACGGTGGGGAGGGAGTTCCCTGAGGGGACCATTCCTGTGGCCTGAAGCAGAAGGGCAATGGGGCCGATGTGTGGCGCCGAGGCCGCTTGGAGCCCCTGGGAGTCCTTCCTCTGAGCTGGAAGTGGGGGAAGGGGACCGAGGTTCCTGGGGTGGTACCAGCGACGACGGGGTGGTGTCAGCCTCCGCTGGGGTGGTAGATGGGCGAACGCCCTGGGTGGATCCAGGCCTTCGATATGACAGCCGGTTTTGCCCTTCTGGTTGGGAGTGGGGCAGGGGGTTTCAGGAGCAACAGGAGGGCTCGTGCAGCCTCCACCGCTTCTGGGGTGGACGGCATGAGGAGTGACTACATGTGGCTCCATGGCAAGTCCTCGCCCGGGCGGGGAGGACTGCCTGGGCGGGAGGACTCCCACTCCTGCGGCACCAGCCTATGGCGAGCCTGCAGTGCTGAGGGTGAAACTGGTCGGTGCTGGGGTGAGCTCGGCACCAGCGACGCCAGACTGTACTGAGCCATCGGCACCGGAGATGATGCGCAGCAGTGCTGGGGCAATCCCGGTACCGGCAGTGCGGGACTATCTGAAGGTGACCTCAAGCAGTGCCGGGGTGGCGCTGGGGTGCTGGAGTTAGCACCGAGGTTGTGTGGGGGTGGCGGCAGCTACCGGTGGTGCAGTGCCGCATAGGCTCCGGTGCCGAGCTGGGTCTCAGTGCCGGGCGAGAACCCAAAGCCTCGGGTGAAGGGTGCTGGGCCTCCTCAGAGGTTAGGGTGCGGCGCCACTGTTCCCTCTCCTTGATGGTTCGAGGTTTGAAGGAGAGACAGATGGAACAGGCCGAGACCATGTGGTCTTTGCCCAGGCACCTAAGTCACTTCCCGTGGGGGTTGTCCCGGGGGAAGGCCTTGCCACACTCGGCGCAGGGTTTGAACCCTGGCATGATAGCAAGATGTTCTGGCCCAACCGTGGGGAACTCCTGTGGTGGAATTAAATCCACAAAGAGATGCTCCCAGCCGGGCAGTAAGCTTGTAGAAAAAGGACAGGCTGCTTACGGTTCGCATGGAGCAGACATTCCAAATCCGATGCACAAGGCGGAAGAAATGAAACCGAGGAGGGGTTGGGAGGTGGCCCTATATATAGCCACGGGGTGGTGCAAGGGGTGGAGGCCGCCTGCCCTCTCCTGACAGGCTAGGACAAGTTTTTTTCCAACCAATCTGGCACTCCAGCACAGAGACACCTATTACTGAATGCATCCGAGCAGCGCTCAAAGAAGAATAGGATTTTTTTTTTAGTCATACACAATGTAAGGAAAAGTGTCAAGTATGCTGAAGGCTTTTTCACAGTGATGGTACGTTTTTGTTTTTCTAGGACTGATTGAGAACCAAGAATAGTCAACCCCACCAAATATCAGTCAGCAAAATTTAGTCTTGTTCCTAACGAAGAGCATGTCTGAAATTGACTTTGAGGAGTTGGCTGAAATAGGTAAATATATTTTTACTGCACTTCAAATGGTATCTTTTAGAATTACCAATAATTTAACAGAGCATCTTCATTAAGTGAGAAACTTAACAGGCATTTTGTAATGTTACTTTGAGCAATCCAATATGAGTTATAGCCATGGTACTGATGTGTGCCTACCAAAGCCATTAGGGTTGAAGGTTACTTTAATACTGTACATGCAACATTCATGAATTATTGGTATATGTCCCCAGTGCACTTCTAAACTATTGGAATAACACCATCATCACATATAGTGGCACAAATGGGAGCCATTACTTCAAAGAGACAAGTATTGAATGGGCAGAGAGATTGTGGTATTGCATGTTATCTCTGAACATGTACAAGAACAGACCAATATGACCGAGAGGCTCATCATTTTGAAAAAGTCAGTGCTTAAAACAGTCCCCCCCACCAAAAAAGAACAAAACCCCCTGACTTTTGAGGTTGCCAGACTGAACAGCAGCGAAGGAGTCTTTCACAATCAGTATTTTATTCTCCCTCCTGTCATGTCCCATATTATTGCTTTGTTTTCTCCAATCATCATCATACTTCCACAGCAGCTGGAAAGCTATTTTTACTCCTAGGAGGTGATCTGAAATCCAGTTAAGTCAATGGGAAGATTCTCATTGACCTCTCGGTTTTGGATCAGGCCTTTTTGTTTTCCTTCATAGATGGGTTTAACAGTAAGAACTAGCCTATCAGTTGCTGATAAATCTATGTTATGATTCATGAAGCAGGGCAATGAACTTCTGTTATTTATAGGCAAAACACAGTAGTTGGGTTCTCTGTTTGGAACAATACACATTTTTTTTTACAATAAGACATCTTACTACCTCCTCCTTCCTTTGCCAAAAGTTAAAGAATGATTAATAAGGAATTATTTCAACTAGTTCAATATAGCCAGTCTCAAAGTAGTTCATGATTGTTGTGGGGTAGGGATTGGCAATCCAAAAAATATGAAGAGCCATTTTTCAAAATTCCTTCAATAACCAAGTGTTTTGTGAGCCACAATGGGTGTAGCCTCCTGGTGGGGCTGAGGGGAGCTGGCCCAGGGTATCTGCTGCTAGGTCCCTTGGTGGGAGTGAGGAAGAAGCCTGGAACCAGGAGCAGCCCCCCCCTCCACCCCCAAAGGTCCCCTGGTGGCAAGTGGAGCCTGGTGCAGGCCATCTGCAGGATCCCCAGGTGGTGGGGAGGGCCCGAAGCTGCAAGGGGTCAGCCAAGTGGTATGTGGCTCTGGAGCTGCAGGTTGCAGATCCCTGTTGGTAGAGCCTCTTGAATTCCTGCAGGCAACTCAAGTACAAATTAATATACATATTTACTTTCCATCTGCAGCTCTTTACTATGTGAGTCTAAACCAGTCGGGGTTAATTATAAACTTCTACATTTAAGATTTAAATCTCTTGCCTGTATATATATATAGTACAAAATAAGCTTACACAATGTCAGCATTCCTCCACCTATGTGTTTATAAAATTTTTGCTTAAATTTCTTGGGTTTTATGTATATGTATATCATACATTTAGGTCAAGAAAGCATTTTGTAAATCAACTGATTCTGTAACTCAGTGTTTGTAAGCACATTTGTTCACTAAAGAACTCCCCCTACTCCAGTCCATGATGTTAATATGCAATGCTTTTTCTCCCTCTCTCCCCTGACTGTTTTTTTGATTACTAGGATTGATTATTCTGTATAGAAGCTTAAAATTCAGAGGCAAAACAGAAGTTCTCCTTGTTCTTATTTATAACATGATTCTAAGTTTGGGATTTTTTTGTTCTGTTTTTGGAAGGTGTTTTGGGGGAGGGGGTTGGTTGGTTTGTTGTATTTAGAAAAAAAGTCATGCCTGGATTGTGTTTATTACCACTACTTCCCAATGAGCTCTCAGAGCAAAAGTATTCTGTCCTTACAGCCACAACATATTTCTGATTGGTATAGTTTTGCTTTTGTAGTTCATCATTTTTAATAGCTAGGGAAGAATAAATTTGTAGGCTATGGTAAGAATTTTATGTTTTCATGTGTAAGGAGGTTACAAATGGGTTATTTTGATAGCTATATCTTTTTCTGTACGACTAAAAATACCATGACTTTATTTTTCTTGAATTCTTTATTGTCAGGGCTCAGGGAGAAGGTAATGACATTTAAACCACTCACCTTCCTCTCCCTGCCCCCCACTCCATGGCCACCATGAGTATAACCATTTTTCATGATTTGTTAAATGCATTTTGTTACAAAGCCATTTTAAAAGGCAAAATGAGACCAAAACCACTCTACAACCCTATTATGTTCCTGTTTAAAGGATAATTTGAAAGATATTAGAGAATTGTGCAATGGAAAAGAAATCAAAAAGAGAGATTTCCCCCAACATATAATAATTATTTGTACATAAATCTGACTGGAATCAGTACCTGGTATACTCTTTTTTTTTTTTTCCCCTTGAAGCATCTTGGGTAAAGGTCAAGTTGTATGCAATAGGAAGGTCTTGAGAATGCAGAAGGGTGAAACACCCTAAAAGTGGAGTTAATGGTAGGTTTTTTTCAGCTGATGGTCCCCATTGTATTCCATTCACCCTGAGCTGGGGAATTTGAAAGTAGTGTCTGTTGTTCCACAGAGGCACCTCGTGCTTCTCTCTGAGGTGAAAAAGGGCAGGGCAGACTAACCATGTCTTCAGTTCCTTCTAATCACTACTTGTTCCAGATTGGAACTCTATTTCCTCATCTCTGATGCACTTTAAGAAGCAGTAGTTTGTATGGAGTTTTTTTTGTTTTCAGTTTTTCTTTAACAGTAGATTACAGGGTTTTTTTTCCCTAGTGTTAAAGGTTTTAATAGTTAATAGATAGATTTTGAGGTTTTCACACTACAATTTCAGATAATGAGTGACACTGTAGCTCACATCAGGATTAATCCTCATGTTCCCACTAGATTTATCTGTCCCTCCTTGGCCACATGGCTTCTTGCATCTACATGAACTCCTTTGCAAAACTCCAACTTGACCTTCAGACATGGCTTCAGTCTGTCTACTTACCCAACCATCACTCCGTAGACCTCATGTTTACAATCCCTGACAAGGTAGAATCATCCATCCGTTAGTGGACAGACCCACATCTGGTGTACATGGATGTTTTTCTTTTCCTCCTCCCCAGTCAAGGTAATCATCAATGATGGAATTCTGATAGGTCAAGGAGCCCCCCTAGACAGTCATATGACACAGGTCATGTGGTCACCATGAGAAATCCAGTATGTACATAAATATCCTGGAATCCAGAGCAGTATGAAAGACCTGATGATCTTCCATTCATTCACTCCCACACATTCTCGTCGTGTCAGGCAACACCATCGCTCTCTCCTATATCAAGTGGGAACTTTAGCATTCCATAATATACAACATTTTCTCTCAGTGGGGACCCTGACCAGAGACCTGTTCGCTTCTCAGATGAACAGCAAATGAACCCGTGTACTGCGTCAGGGGAGGACCCAGTCACCGTTCTCAGGGAGACGCTTTCCTGATCATACCAACTCAACTATGCCTGCTCTCCACTACTGCTCCTGTTTTAGGTACTGCACAAGAGCCAATCAAAAAGAACTATGGTCATTCTGATTGCTCTTTGCTAGGCCGGTGAGTTCTGGTTCCGCAGTCTCCTCTGAATGTCATCCCACTCAGCTTCCCTGATCTGCTGACCCAGTACAATGGCAAGATTTGACATCCCAATCCAAATGTGCTGTACCTCAGAGAGTGGTATTCGGGTGGGCATACATGTTACTACAGATGTGTTCTTTGGTTGTTCAAAACACACTTTCCAGCTTCAGGCACAACTCTACAACGTGACGTTACCAAGTCAAGTGGAAGCATTTCTTCTCTTGGGCACAACGCAAAGGCATTGTGACAGAGCTACTCCTCTACCTTGGGGTGTTCAGCACTTCCTTCAAGTGGTGGGTTGGGGGTTGCTTCACCCCTGAGTGTTCTTTCCCATTCTAGGGTGACTGAGGGTAATGCAGTCTTATTAAGATAACTGCTTTCTGCTGGCTCCCAGTCCTCTCTTGAATCTCACAGGCCCTTACCTCTTTCCTGGGACTTTTGTTCCTCCAGTGGATGGCTGGTGCAGGTAGGAAGGACTTGATCTCATCCTCAGTGCTGAGCCCCAACCCAGGGACCCTACAAGTAGTAACCTCCCAGTGCTGCTACAGGAACCCAGCTAGAATTCCTGGGTTACTTTCCTGTGGCCCCTTGAGTTAATATTCAGACACCGCTTGGACAGGAGCTCTTCTTGGCTGCCATATCAGGGGTGGTACTTGGTCTCTGACAGGCCCACTGGGTGCATTAGTGCCCAGTTAAATCTTCTCCTTCTGACAGGGTCTGTTTTCTCTCAGGCTCCAAGCCTGGGAGCAGTCCTTTGACCCCTTTAAGTCAGGGTTTTTTCCTCCTCTCATTCTTTGTACTTTCAGGGTTCTTCCGGACCAGCGTTCTGCTTCTTCTCCAAGATCCTTCTGCCTTCTAACAGCATTTTGCCTCCTCACATACATTTTGGTAGCTCTCCTCTCTCTCATACTCCAGCCACACCCTCTCACCAGAGTGAAGGCTTTTAAGAAGTTCTGGGCAAGGCCTTGATTAGCTTCAGGAATGCCAGTTAACCTGGGGTGACTCCTGCTCAGCTGCCATGGAAAAGGGACTTGCTGTGCTGGAGGGTGATATATAGGTTTTCTAGCACTCTCCAAAATTCTCCAGTCTGACCCTGTCACAGCATCTAACCAGAATCAGTGAGGATCCTGCTCATGCTGGACTACATTATCTCCTTAAATTTGTCAGATCTCAACTTCAGGTCTTTGAGAGTCCATCTGGTGGTAGTTAGCGCATTTGACCCCTCTTGTGGAAGGTTATTCCGTCTTTATGCATGCGTTTATTGCTAGGTTTTGAAAAGGCCTCATCTGAACCTTCCCACACATCTGCATGATTGCACTCTACTGGGACTTGAATCTAATTTCTACACTAACAAAGCCATCTTTTGAGTTATCTTCATGCTCCATGTCCCTCCTTTTCTTGAAAGTCATTTTCCTGGTTGCAGTTACTTCTGTGAGATGGGACACCAACCTCTGAGCTATGATGCAGACTTTCCTTTAATGGTGTTCCATAATGATAAAGTCTCCTTACATTTACACCCCAAGTTTATACCAAAGGCTGTCTCCCAGTTTCACGTCAATCAGACCATCCGCTTACCTGCTTTCTTTCCAAAACTACATGCTTCTACAGAGAAATGTCAAATCCATTCCCTTGACTTTGGTGAGATCTGGCTTTCTCCATGCAGAGAACAAAGCCAATAAAGCAGTCCCCTCTACTGTTTGCTGCAGTTGTCAGGAGACTTTGGGGCAAGCCATCTCCACTTGATTTCTACTTGCATTGAACTCTATAAACTATCAGGCTTATCCCCCCCTAGAGCAGTGCATGCTCACTCCACAAGAGCTCAGGCTTTG